>MU191842.1:0-27277 GCA_016904865.1 Pissodes strobi
TACCAATAATTTGTCTCTTTAATTAATTTTTAAATGTCTGAAAACAAAAAAAAAAAAGATGTTTTAAAATGTGATGAAATTGATGGATGTTTTTTTAAAAACAAAAAAGGTTGACAATGATAGGAGGGTAGGGTAATGAAATTGAAAACAAATTATTTGTGTGTTTTATTAATATCTAAAATCGAGTAAATCAATTTTAACAAAGTACTCTATTTATAATGCAATATTTCTACATTATTTCTTAGATTGCTCGACTATTTATGTTATAATAATAAGAATTGGCAAAACGAAACCGAAAAACAATCTGAAATATGGATAAATATGAAAAACGCACAGACATAAATTATATGTAAATTTACTGTTTTGTTTGTATAGTTATTTACAAAACCATTTTGTTACTCTAATAATTTTAAATTTATTCTTAAGTAAATTGTCAACAAAGATATGTTTATAAGCCCTTTCAAAAAAGTTTTTAAAAGTTTACTGGTTTTTATAATATTATAAAATTATAGTGAGCTGAAAAAATTAAAGGTCATTAACAGAGTCAGAATAATAAAAACACGACTTCTATTACATATCATATAAAAGTTACTACTGCAAGCTTGATCAAACTATAAGAAAATAAATTTTAAAAAAATTAAAACAGTCATTATTTACGAAGATAAACTGTTAAATCTTTGTCTTTTTTCAATTTTTATCGTGTCTCTTAGAAAGTAATGTATGATTTCCTTTAAAGCTCATATTGTTATTTAACGAATTTATCTTATTATTAAATTAAAACAGAAAAAAATATCAATATTGAATCACGTATAGCATTATTAGCAATCAGACCCTGCAAATTGCAGATAGAAAAACAAGCTTCTTTAAAAATAAAAGAAGAGCAAACTGTAAAAATACTCTCCGCGGCAGCGTAACCACAAAATGTAGCAGTAACAAGAATGCGTTGTGGCTGTAAACTATGACGTGATTGGTCAATTTCACGGTGTAAAATAACACAATACGTAAATAACGTGGCTTTAGTGTGGTCGGCTTGCAGAGTAACGTAATAATCACTAATTGCAGTTTGCGATTTTGTATGTTGAGGAATTTTCGCCCGTGATATTACATGCTTAAGCACCAGCCTGAGGAATTTAAAAAATGTATATACACCACTCAGGTACTCAGGGGGGGATAGTTCCATAATGGGATTATGTCTGACAGGTCACCATTTATAGCCCCTAACATAGATGGTGTAATCTGACAAATTTTATCTTTCATTCCTCTAGTTTAATAAACTTATCTGCCAAACCTCCAAAGCTTACGTGTGTATTCATTTAAAATTTAGTACGTTGCAACTTACTGAAAGCACCCTATACCATTATTTAAATTATAACGTAAGATTATTTAACATATACACAAGTAACAGTTCTTGTTGCGAATATATTGCTACTGCTGACCAGAATAAGTAATTGTCGGCTTTATTATATTTGCAAATTTTATTGCGATACATAGTTGCCGAGACATTGAATTCTCACGTGAAATGCGAAAGAATGTCGTAAAAAATTTCGAAATCTAACATAATTCTCAGTAACCGTTTGAATAAAATAAGTATTTGAAAAAATGTGTGTTAGCGCTCCGTTGTTATCATTCATTCTTCACGGTGTGTGTACAGTGAAGAAGAGAGGGCATTGTTCATAAATAATTCAATATTTATGTTGATAATAATAATTAATAATAATTTCCCTATTTTTAGAGCAACCGTTAAAAGAAATTGGTAATATCACCATCTCACTCTCAGTTCAGAAACCCGCAATAACAAAAAAAAGTGCCTCACCTTTATAATCACACAACTGAAATGAAACTTCTAAAAGAGATATTAGGAATTGAGTTTTTATTTTTTCTCAAATTTTGCTCCCGGTTTCGACACTTTTTTTCCTCTTTTTTCAACTTTTTTTTTTTCGCCGAAAACCGCGTTTCTCTAACTTTTTTTCATTATTTTTTTTTAATTTCGTTTTATAATACTTTTATTAACTTTCTGAACAATTTTTTCTTTTTTTTTCTTATTTGTTTTTATAATACTTTTAACTTTCCGGACAATCTTTTGTTCATTTTTAAAAATTTTTTCCGTTAACTATTTTCACGTTCTTTCACTTTTATCCAATTTTTCGAAAAATTTTTGTTTTTTCTTCCCAAAACCGCGTTTCTCTAACTTTTTTTTATTATTAATTTATTTTTTCTTTTTTCGTTTTATAATAATTTTATTAACTTTCCGAACAATTTTCTACGTCTTTTTTTCAATTTTTTCTCATTTTTTTCGAAAATTTTTGGGTATCCGGAGTAGTGGGGGGTATAATGATTTATCTTTTATGCGTTCCAAAAATAATGTAACTTTAGCGAGCTAGGGAGCTAAATTTATTTATTTTTATTAAATATAGAGCTACATTTTTGCTTTTTTGCAATTTTTTTTAATATAAATCCTCCTACCTATCTAAGATCGTTTGATACATGCATAATTCCAGTATTAATATATGGCTCCTAAAATGTTTTTTCAAATACTTTATTATAGTTTAAAGATGGATTTTAGGAAGCCTTATGCATGACTAAAAGGTTTTAACATTTAAAGATCAAACCAACTAATTAGCTTCCAAATGACGTTAGCTTTAACACGCTCTTATGCTCTGCTAAAGGCCATTTTAAATCGTTTAACGTTTAAAACAACGTTAGCCCGGCAAAACAGGTCTTAAAGAATCAAACAAATTTAAAAAACATCGAAACATTTCTTTTCTTACTTTTATTCTACTTTGTTAAAACCAAAAAGTTTCAAACGGGATCAAATGTCCTTATCAGAGTGTCGTAAAAATTCTGCTTTAAAACTAAATCGTTTTAACATAGGTTTTATAACTATACGTTTAGGTTGTGGCAGGTTTTAAGACTAGCTTTAAGATCTAATATAATAGCCTTCTTTAGAGTGGGCTTTCTTCCATTAGGACTCCTAGGCACCTCACATGTGAGTAAGTAATTAAATGGGGTGGCACGCAGTGGTGCACTAGACCACCTGCCTGAAGCTGGACAAATTTCAAAGACTAGCCAGCCTCACCATCACAGGGACCATGAGAACAACGCCAACAGCAGCATTGGATGTCCTACTGGGCATCCCACCACTTGAAATCTAAATCATACAGAAAGCCATGTCTTCCTTCTTGCGATTGCAGGGCAATGGTATCTAGAGAGAAAGAGGTGAGTTAATTTGACATGGAAGAATCTCCCTAATGATCGAAAAGAAGATACACTTGTAGTATCTGAAAGTAGATTGGAATTGAAGAGAACATTTACCATCCCAATAAAGCACCAATGGAAACGTTGCAAAGTAAGTTTCCGAAGAGGGCGATCGTATGTAACACCGATGGCTCACGACTGGCGAAGCAACAATTCTCCGGAGCAACAGCAGCTCCCGGGAAAGTTCCCACCTGGGAAAGCACGAAGCTGTCTTTCAAGCAAAGATGCACCTACTCAATTTTAATGGTTGCTACAACGAATGAGGTCAGACAAAGAAATGAAAATTAATTAGCAATTTGCTCTGCTAGCCGAGGCAGTCTGTGCATCCAGGAATGCTGAAGGGGCTGGCATAGCGCAAGAGAGTGAAGCCGATATGGGTTGTGAGACATAGAGGGTGACGAGGAACGAGGCATCAAATGAAAAAAAAACAAGAGGGAATAGCTTCTGACGAGAGACAAGTGATTCTTTAGCACCCTGGGAAGGGTCCATACAAGGCACTGATGCCTAAGGAGACACATGAACCTGATGGAACTGTCTGCCGAGAGTGCGGGGAGGAGGATGAAACCCCTCTTCATTATTTGGGCAGATGTGCAGCCTTTGCAGTCTTCGGGTCGCCAATATTGCAGGACGAGGAGACTGTGTGCCTACCAAGGAGAGAGATCCTGACCTTCATCAGATTGTGAGGTAGCCTAGAGTGGACTGAAGGTTGTGTGGGGTGGATGGTTGAGAGAACATCTGGAGTATCCTGCGTGAGCAGAGATGTACCTACATGGGATGAGGTCAGACAAAGGAATGGAGATTAGCGATTTGCGCTAATAGCCAAGGCAATCTGTGCACCCAGGACTAACTCTAAATTAGCCCAGGAATGCCGAAATTCCCTGAAGCGGCTGGCACAGAGCAAGAGAGTGAAGCTGATATGGGTTTTGAGACACAAGAGGTAGCGAGGAATGAGGCATCAGATGAAAAAAGCAGGATGGAATGGCTTTTGACGAGGGACTAAGTACCATAAAAAGGGTCAATACAGGGCACTGCCGCCTAAGGAGACACATAAACCTGATGGAACTTAAACAGAGTGCTACCTGCCGACAGTGCGGGGAGGAGGCTTCCAACGAGGGACAGGCGGGTCCTAACCCCCCTAGGAAGGATCAATACACGGCACTTCCCCCTAAGGAGACACTTAAACCTGATGGAACTTGCCGAGAGTGTGGGGAGGAGGCTGAAACCCCTCTTCATTATTTGGGTAGATGTGCAGTATTTGCAGTGTTCGGGTCGGCAATATTGCAGGACGAGGAGTCTGTATGCCTGCCAAGGAGAGAGATCCTGGAGTTCACATAATGAGGTAGAGCAGAGTACACTGAAGGTGGAGTGGATGGTTAAGAGAACATCTGGTTTATGCTTCGTGGACCCCAGGGCCTATTGGCAAAGCCTCTTGGTCTCTTTTCAACTACTACTGCTAGATTCGGCTCTTTGGATTGTAAGAGGATTTAGTCATTATTTTAAGTATGATAGTTTTAGGAATTCATTTTTAAGGTAACGCTGTAACAGCAGAGTGTAGGCCATATTTTCATGTAAAGTTTTTAAGATATTTAAACCAAATTAACCAAACCAAGTGGTGGTTTTTGATGCACCTTTCCAGCCCAACGTGTCTCCTAATAAAAAAAGCATTTTTTAATTTTTGTTGGTAAAGGTAATTTTCATGTTTGAGGTACTGCTGGTTTAAGCCACTGGAAGAACGAATCGGTTTCTATCCAAAATGGAAAGAAATAATTCTTAAAGACTGGGTATCTACATTTTTTATATATTTTATTTACACCGAAGATAAAACAAGAAAATAAGTGAAAAGGATGAGGGGAAAAAGAGAGATGAGAAAAGAAAATCAAATATATTAAAACAAAATCAAAATATAACAAACGAACTAAACCGAAACAAAATTTAATGAAATATAAAGAGCCAATAAACTTGCAATTTTTAACTGTACAGTGTGGCTCCAATTCGAGCCAATGTATGGGGATCTCGAAAACGGTAAGAGATACAGTGTCGGTCAAATTATGCCAAATTGCGCATTTAGGTGTCTAAGGATATGCCGTTTAAAAAGTTTTAAAATTCCGACTATTTCCAGAGATATCCGAATACAACGAAAATTTTGAAAAATTGTTTTATTTTTTTCAGGGCTTATTTAAAAATGGATTTCAAATTGAATTACCCTTTTGCATTGCCACTTTATCCAATGGTGGTATCCAGTTTGGAATCCGACGTTTCGTCTTCATCATAAAATTTCTTTTTTTAAATACAAACTATATTTATGTTATCGGTTTTCAGATGATATTAATATGAATATGTGTTAATTTTTCTTATTTTTTTTTAATTACTTATTTTGCTTTCGCGTAATTTTAAGTAGATTAAGTTACTTTTGAAATGTTTATATTCTATAAAAATATTTTATTTCGTTTTTTGTGTTAGGTGGAAAATTGGGGCCTTTATTTTTAATAAAGATAAAAAATAATTAAATGAAATAAACGACATTAACCCCAAAGCAAAATAAATAATTAAAGAAAAATTAAAAAAAGAACAAAAAAAAATAAAAACATATATTTGCATTAATAATACCAATATCATTTGAAAAACCATAAAAAAAAGTTGGTATTTAAAAAAAGAAAGCTGATGATGATCCCGTGAAGACGAAACGTCTGATTTCAAACTGGATACCACGATTCTATAGAGCGGAAAATTGGCAATGCAAAAATGTAATTCAATTTGAAATCCGTTTTTAAATAAGCTCAGGAAAAAAAATAGAAACTTTCAATACTTCGGTTTTTTCGGGTATTTCTTGGAATTTTAAAACTTGCTAAACGGCTCCCAAATGCGCAATTTTACCCTAATTTGACCGACACTGCATCTCTTACGGTTTTGGAGTTCCCTATATATAGATTTGTATTTGAGGCACTCTATACAGGCGTCCAGATAGGATATATTTAATAACTTTAACAGCCAATTTTGCCTTCAAACTTCGCAATATTCAATATAGAGCCACTAAACTTGCAATTTTTAACTCTACAGGCGTCCAGATAGGCTATATTTATTTATATTAAGGGCCAATTTTGACTTCAACTTGACAATTTTACTTGCCTAATTGTTTTTCAAAGTGTTTCGTCTATGAACTTTCAAACAGGGAAAACGCACCAAACGGTGTCTCAAAATTCGAACTTTGATAATTCGATGTGTTTCTTTGGCCCTTAAAATTCGCTACTTTTGAAAGAAGTTAGGAATAAATGATTTTAGATTTAGGGGCTACCTCCGTAGACAATACATTTCATTGAGCCACTCAAATATCTCTGAGGAACTGCCTATGCAATATTAGAAAATTTGGATGGTTGTTTAAGATAAAAGCTTATTTGTTTTATGTTTAGAATAGAGTACTTGTCCTATCAGGCACTTTCGGAGTGGTACTAAAATTCTTATTTTATTCTTATATGTAGATAAATACATGAAAGCAAGGTTGACGAAAGAAACCCAGAATTTTATTTAATAGATTTGGGTTCATATTAGAAATTGTTCCTTTTTTAAATAAGATTTAGTCTGAATCCAATTCAGTTTGATAAAATATATCATTCTAAACTTTTTCGATTTGAAAATCTGCCTCTTTTCGTGAAGCTCATTAAGAGTATCTTATTAGATTCACCTCTTCGTTTAGGCCTGCAAACGCACGCCTATGTTGAATCTCAAATTCCACAGGAACATATCACCAAAATTCAATTAATATCGCCAAAGCAGTTCCTGAAGTCTAAACACTGTAATACAGTTACATTGTATTAAAATTGAGCCATTTTACCAAACATGGCTCGGTCAGGTACCTACACGCTTTATATTTTAAAATTTTATCTAAACTATTAATCAAGCATCTCAAACATATCCCAATTCAAGTGACATGTCACTTGGTCCACTTCAGGACGATTTGCAAGTTAAATTAACAAGATCCACCAGCAGATCCGCTTATCTGATTGAAGTGGCTCATTTGACATGATTTACTACGTTTATCTCCATCAATCTATAAATTAAACTAGTGCCAATGAAGTAAAATATTTCTCACTATATTTTTCCTCGAGAGAAATGTAAAATATATTCAATATAACTAAAACCTTGAAAAATATACATCACTTGATAAAGATACTTTCCAAGGATCACTGTGCACTCTACCTCAACTGGGGCTTCGATATTGCGCCAATTTGGGTTAATATTTCTCTTCACGTAACAAATTTCCAATAAAACAACCTAACCCACAGTTGTCCAAAGTGAATTTCACGGGATGACCCCATTTTCGTCGTGAGGAAACAAAGCCTACATAGTAAACCTGGCCATCCGAAGATCCTAAAACCATACAACCTGTTCTGAAGACCAGTCTCGAAACAGGTATGTGTGTTGTTTACTCATCTCGAATTCACCTGTGGCGAATTCGGCCATGCCCGAATTAATTTAAGCTGAAGAGAAAAAAAGCAAGGAAGCGGACAACAACGGTAATCCGGGTCTAAAGATAAATTCAAAGGTACATGGGCGTAACACACCAGAATTAATTTCAATTCGTAGAGGAAAAATATGGTTTGCTTAAGATTCACACCAGTACTATATTATATTGTCACTAGGGAATGTTGGAAAATGTACGTTTTCTTGAAATTGCGTCTCAGAACTTCTGAATGATTATGTCTCTTTTTGTACTAAATATTTACTTTTAATGCAATTTGAATTTTAAATGAGTAAGAGAAGATGTATTAGGATAAGTGAGAAGATCTTGGGATGTGGACCCAGGGTGTAAATTGGCACCAATACCAATTAAGTTGAAAAAAGAGGCTAAAACAATTTTTTGATATCATGCAAATTATCATTATAATTCTTCATAGTTATATATCTTTTTATAATAAATATTTACCTCTAAAACCATTTGAATCTTAAATGAATAAGAGAAGTTATAATAGTATCCTCGTCGGTCCTGGTCCCAGACTGTAAATTGGCACAAATGTCCAAAAAACCTTTTTGATTGCTTTTAAATTGTCATAGTACTAATGCATGATTATGTCTTTTTTTGTACTAAATATTTACTTTTGATGCCACTTGAATCTTAAATGAAAACAAGGAGATATAAGAGGATAGGTTAGCACCTTTCCGGTCCGGGTCCCAGGGTGTAAGTTGGCGCAAATGTCAATTAAGTAAGTCTAACGAAAACGGAAGAAACCTAAAACATTCGTTTTAATAACATTTAAATCGTCATTGTACTTCTGGACGACTATGTCTCTTTGTGTACTAAATATTTATCTTTAATGCCACTTGAATCTTACACAAATTAGAACAAATATATTAGGATAGGCTATGTCCACTTCGGTCCTGGTCCCAGGGTGCAAATTGGCACAAATGATAATTAGGTGAGCATATCGAAGTTGAAAAACCTAAAAAGCCTTTTTGGCAGCATTTAAATTGTAGTAATGCATAATTATGTCTTTTTTTGTACTAAATATTTACATTAATTTAATGCCACTGAATTTAAATGAATAAAAGGAGATATAAGAGAATAGAAGAGAATCTATTCGGTCCTGATCCCAGGGTGTAAGTTGGCACAAATATCAATTAAGTAAGCCTAACGAAGCTGGAAAAAAACCTAAAACTGTCTTTTTGATAACATTCAAATTGTCATTGTATTTCTGCATGATTATGTCTCTTTGTTTCTAAATATTTACCTTGAATGCCACTTGAATCTTACACAAATTAGAAAAAATATATTAGGATAGGCTAAGTGCACTTCGGTCCTGGTCCCATGGTGTAATTTGACACAAGTGATAATTAGGTGAGCCTATCGAAGCTGAAAAAAAAACTAAAATGCCGTTTTGACAGCATTTAAATTGTACTAATGCATGATTATGTCTCTAACTAAATATTACTTTTAATACCACTTGAATCTTAAATAAATAAAACAAGTTATAAGAGGATAGGATAGGATACTTTCGGTCTTGGTCCCAGACAGTAACTTGACATGAATGCCAATTAAGTAAGCCTAATGAAGCTGAAAAAAATGTCTGTTTGATAACATTCAAATCGTCATTGTACTTCTGCATGATTATGTCTTTTTTGTACTAAATATTTATCTTTAATGCCACTAGAATCTTAAACCTATTAAAAATATATATTAAGATAGGATATGAATACTTCTTTCCTGGTCCCAGAATGTAAATTAGCACAAATGCCAATTAGGTGAACCTATCGAAGCAGAAAAAAAAATAAAAAGCCCTTTTGATAGCATTTAAATTGTTATTGTACTAATGCATGATTATGTCTCTTTATGTACTAAATATTTACTTTTAATGCCACTTGAATCTTACATAAATAAATGAAGTTATAAGGGATAGGATATCTTCGGTCTTAATCGCAGGATGTAACTTGACATAAATGCCAATTAAGTAGGCCTAACGAAGCTGAGAAAATGTCTGTTTGATAACATTAAAATCGTCATTGTACTTCTGCATGATTATATTTTTTTGTACTAAATATTTGTCTTTAATGCCACTAGAATTTTGAACCTATTGAAAAATATATATTAAGATGGAATATGAGCACTTAGGTCCTGGTCCCAGAGTGTAAATTGGCACAATTGCCATTAAGTGAGCCTATCGAAGCTGAAAAAAACTAAAAACCTTTTTGATAGCATTTAAATTATTATTGTGCCTATGCATGATTATGTCTCTTTTTGTACTAAATATTTACTTTTAGTGCCACTTGAATTTTAAATAACTAAAATAAGTTATAAGAGGATAAGATAGGACTTCTTCGGTCTTGGTCCCAGGGTGTAACTTGACATAAATGCTAATTAAGGAAGCTTAACGAAGCTGAAAAAAGGCCTGTTTGATAACATTCAAATCGTCATTGTACTTCTGCATGCTTATGTCTTTTGTGTACTAAATATTTGTCTTTAGTGCTACTAGAATCTTAAGCGAATTAAAAAATATATATTAGGATAGGATATGACAACTTCGGTCCAGGTCCCATCGTGTAAATTGGCACAGATGCGAATTAAGTGATCTTAAAAAAAAAACAAAAAAACTTTTTGGTGGCATTCCAATTGCCATTGTACTAATGCATGAATATGTCTCTTTTTGTACTAAATATTTACTTTTAATGCTACTTGAATCTTAAATGAATAAAAGAAGATAGGATAAGACCCCATCGCTCCTGGTCCCAAGATGTAAGTTAGCAGAAATATCAATT
Organism: Pissodes strobi; assembly: GCA_016904865.1. Classification (NCBI taxonomy): domain Eukaryota; kingdom Metazoa; phylum Arthropoda; class Insecta; order Coleoptera; family Curculionidae; genus Pissodes; species Pissodes strobi. Next base: position 10,501 of record MU191842.1, read on the forward strand.
AAGTACGCCCAAGGAAACTAACAAAACCTAAAAAAGTCTATTTGTTTACATTAAACTTTTCATTTTACTTCTGCATGAGTATGTCTCTTTTTGTACTAAATTTTTGTCTTTATTGCCACTAGAATCTTAAACCAATTAAAAAATATATATTAGGATAGGATATGACCACTTAGGTCCTGGTCCCAGCATGTAAAATGGCACAAATTCAAATTAAGTGAGCCTAACGAAGCTGAAAAAAAAACCTAAAAAGTATTTTTGATATCATTTAAATTGCCACTGTACTAATGCATGATTATGTATCTTTTTGTACTAAATGTTTACTGTTAACGCCGCTGAATCTTAAATGAATAATATGATAGGACCTTTTCGGTTCTGGTCCCAGGGTGTAAGTTGGCACACGAAGGTGGAAAAAACCTTAAAATGTATTTTTAACAACATTCAAATCGTTATTGTGCTTCTGCATGATAATGTATTTTTTCTACTAAAGATTTGTTTACCTCTAATGCTACTTGAATCTTTAATGAATTAGAAAAAATATATTAGGATAGGATATGACCATTTCGACCTGGTCCCAGGGTGTAAATGAAGAGGCTAAAACTTAAAAAGTATTTTTGCCAAGGTTCAAATTGTCATTGTACTCCTGCATGATTGTGTCTCATTTTGTATTTAATATTTACCTTTAATGTCACCTGAATCCTTAAATGAATACGAGAAGAGTGATTAAAATGAGACAGGACCTCTTCGGTCCTGGTCCCAGGATGTAAGTGAAGCGGATAAGACCTAAAAATTATTTTATCAACATTCAAATTGTCATTGTACTCCTGCATTATTGTGCCTCTTTTTATAGTAAATATTTAACTTTAATGTCACTTGAATCTTAAATAAATAAGAGACGAGTGATAAAATGGGACAGGACCGCTTCGGTCCTGGTCCCAGTATGTAAATGAAGCCGATAAAATCTAAAAAATATTTTTGCCAACATTCAAATTATTATTGTAGTCCTGCATGATTGTGTTTCTTTTTGTACTAAATATTCACCTGTAATGTCACTTTAATCTTAAATGAATAAGATTTCATTTATTTTATTTTTATTTTCCTGATTAGAATCGGACAGGACCTCTTCGGTTCTGGTCCCAGGGTGTAAATGAAGCTGATAAAACCTAAAAAAATATTTTTGCCAAGATTCAAATTGTTATTGCACTCCTGCATGTTTGCGTCTCTTTTTGTATTAAATATTTACCGTTAATGTCATCTGAATCTTAAATGAATAAGAGAAGAATAATTAAAATCGCACAGGTCCGCTTCAGTCCAGGTCCCAGGGTGTAAATGAAGCTGATAAAATCTAAAAAATATTTTTGCCAATATTCAAATTGTCATTGTAGTCCTGCATGATTGTGTCTCTTTCTGTACTAAATATTGTCTTTTATTGTCACTTGAATCTTAACTGAATAAGCGAAGATTGATTAAAATGGGACAGAACCTCTTCGCTCCTGTTGCCAAGGTGTAAATGATGCTGATAAAATCTTAAAAATATTTTTGCCAACATTCAAATTGTCATTGTACTCCTGCAGGATTGTGTCTCTTTTTGTACTTACTAAATATTCTCCTTTAAGGTCACTTTAATCTTAAATGAATAAGAGAAGAGTGAATAAAATGGGAAAGGACCTCTTCGCCCCTATTCCCAGGGTGTAAATGAACCTGATAAAATTTTTAAAATATTTTTGCCAACATTCAAATTGTCATTGTACTCCTGCACGATTGTGTCTTTTTTATAGTAAATATTTATCTTTAATGTCGCTTGAATCTTAAATAAATAAGAGAGGAGTGATTAAAATGGGACAGGACCGGTTCGCTCCTGGTCCCAGGGTGTAAATGAAGCTGATAAAATCTTATTGCCAATATTCAAATTGTCATTGTACTCCTGCATGATTGTGTGTCTTTTTGTACTAAATAGTTATCTTTAATGTCACTTGAATCTTAAGGAAACGGAAGAGTGATTAAAATGGGACAGGGTCTCTTACACGCTGGTTCCAGCATGTAAATTTGTACAAGTGCCACTTAAGTGAACCTAACGAAGCTGATAAAATCAAAAAAGTATGTTTTGATAGCATTCAAATTATCATAGTTTTAAAGAAAGAATATTAATAAACATTTTGATTAGATTCACTATTTGTAATAAACATCAACGTGATTGATAACTTTGATTTCTTTGGTGGAACGCGCTTTAATTTGGCTCCTCCAAAGTAGCCAAAATTAACCCAAACAAACCAAAGCCAATCGAAAACGCTTCAATTTAGCTTCTTCCAACTAACCAAAGCTACTTGAAACTGTTCCATTGATTAGGTTAAGTCCTTCAGCTATAAGGATAAAAATCCAGAATTTTTAATAAGTTATAAATTCAGCCATGTATGACGTTTTAAGATGGTCCCAGGAGTTATTTTCTTTATCAAGGTCCTTATTCAGCTTAAATAGCGCCAATAATTTTATAGCCTTGTCATTTGTCAGTTTTTACACACATCAAAGTTGATTACGTAATTATATACCTGAACGATATGCTTTGTATAACACGTTAATATCATGCTCCTGCCATTTAAATCTGAAGCAGTCTGTGATATATGAATGATAAATAGAAGCACATAAATAATATTACTAAAATTTTGCTGGTCTAATACTAGTCCCATAATTTTATTGCTTTAACCGTAAATTAAATGCGTGACTTAGACTGAGGTATTACTTGAAGTGAAGCGGCTAGCTCCTTACCCGCCAATCCGCAAGCCGCTGATGAAGCTCCTCTTTGTCAGAGGAAGTGTGCCAGTGGGTCTCGAATTGCTTGCTGCACCAGGGGTCAAAGGGGCCTCGATCATTTTTCTGATTTATCAGAATAGATATGCGGGATAATATAAGTGATTATAGAAATCCGTGGAAAATCCTGATGTAGGAATATTTCGAGAGTCGTCGTGCATATCTATGCTATGCCTAATCATGCGCTGCTATAGTTATAGAGCGTCTGCCAAAAGTCTGGGAGCGGATATTTAGAAACCATTATTACGAATTAAATCAGATCACTGACCCAAACAGGAATTTGTGCTAACGATTTGTACATACAGACCTTTTAGACACATATTTTAGAAATTAGGTAAAGAACAGGTACGAAATATGAATAAAAAAAACTTAGCGCCAAAAAGAAAAATTGCAAAATTTATATTGTTAATAATATAGAGCTATTTTTTCGAGATTCTATTACATATCATTAATTTATTTCGTATGTATATACATAATAGGTTGTTTTGCTTTCGCACCTAGGTCATCTAGGTGCTAATTTGAACAGATTTATCAAATAGAATACCGTTGGGTATATACGGACTTAAATATTCGTTAACGTGTAATTTACATTTAATTAGAACGCTGTTAGAATTTGTTTATCTGGCAGCTCGTCCACAAAACGATTTTCTTTCCACCTTATCGATATTTACGTATTGAAAGAGAACTTGGCTTTGTTGTAAATTTATTCAAAACTTTCCCAACTGGACCGAATTTCTAGCTTCAATAACTAATTAATCCTCTTCTTGGACACGGTGTATTGAGAGGCTCGGAAAATCCGATCTAAAGGCTCCTTACAACTGTATACTTATTTATGTCAATCCTAATAATAAAAACATACTTACTTATCATGTTATATAAATATAACTTATTCACAAATAAAAATAGAGAAATTCCGCTATTAAATAAGCGGCAAAAAAATCATACAAACAACAGTTACAAAATTGTGTAAATTCCTTTTGTAATTACGAGAACGCGGTTTTTAATTAATTGATTAATGTGTAGTTAAAAGACAACACAATGGGTGGAGTGGGTACCTGCCGTTCATCGCTTAGGGCAAGTGAAAATGCAAAGTGAAGTAAATTGTTTTTAACTATTGCTGCCAGTGGCAGCGGAGAATAATATATAGTTCACGCAGTTTATAAGTGATTTTTCACCAAAAATTATTATGGCATTTTAGTTTACGCTAATCTGAAAATTAGTGCAATGTATTTCGATTTGCCAAAGGCTTTCGATAGGATGCTAATTCTAATGGAGATTTACATGTAAAAATGGTCAAAATTTCGACCGTATTCTGCTTGCATATCTACTGACGCTAAGTTTATTTGAAAAATATATTTGATATTGATTTATATATAGAATAACTAACAATTGTGATATAATCCTTTACGTTTACTGTGCTAGCTGCTTATGTTTTTGGGTCCGTACTTGAATATTTTGCTTTCCAAGTGCTCGAACTTGAATCATATTATTTTTTTTATAAATACATTTAACACGTTATTTTAATTTTTTTACAATAATAAAAGCTTATATTTGAAGACTCTTATCTAATATAAAATAAATCCAATTAGTCGAATTAAGATTGAATTAATGAAGGCAAAAATTTGTCAAATCATTCGGCAATAAATTTTAATTAATTAAGACATTTAAATTTCATTAAATTTAAATAATGCTAATATTTAAATTCATATTCATAAAGATGTATATTCTAATATTTTGTTCGGGGAAAATAATTAAAAACCAGTCAATCTATAAATATCTTATTCCAACTGTTTTAATTGAGAAGCCAGGTAACAGGCCCGTCTCCAGGGGTGAGGCGGCGAGGCAGCCGCCTCGGGCGGCCGATTTTTAGGGGCGGCCGTTTATATTTTTTCTATAAAGTTTAATGTGATTGTATGTAACACGGAATACACTCTCGCAATGAACATGTAAAACGCTTCATTCGTACTATAACCAGCTCATCGCGCGTTGTAAGCAATAATAACCACCGAATTAAAAAATTAAAGTCCACTATATAACATAACGGTCTATGCGCAATTAGCGTTAACAGTTTAAATGAAAAATCGCATTAACAGTCGCAACTGCTAATGAAAAATTGCGACATAGCACATCTGTAGGGACGGGCGACATCGCTCTAAAGCGATTCAGGACACTTTTTACGGAATTGGCCGAAACGCAACCCGATTGATTGATCGATTACTGAACAACATGTAGCACATATTGAGCGTGATGCGAGCGCATGTTACATATACGTACTCGTGCGATTTTTCAGACCAAAAATTCGAACTCCGCGCCCCCAAATACCCCTCTCTAGAGTACCCACATCAAAATGAACTTTTCTGAAAATTATTTTTGAAAAAAAATGTTTCGCTTTCATTACAGAAACGGTTATAGGAAACCACGTACATGTCATCTACGCACAAATAATTTTTTTAAAGTCACATACAGGGTGTTACAACCTCAATTTTTCCCAAAAAAATCATCTATTTTGGAAATATTTCGGTACAGCAAACTCGTGGGATTTTTTAGACCAAAAATTCGAACTCCGCGCCCCACAAATACCCTTCTCTTGACTACCCACATCAAAATTTATTTTTTTCGAAAATTATTTTCGAAAAACATTTTTTAGGCTCTCATTACAGAAACGGTTATAGAGATCCACGTACATGTCACCTTCGTACAATAATTTTTTTTTAATTCACGTACAGGGTGCTAAAATCATAATTTTTCCCAAAAAATCCCCTATTGTTGAAATATTTCGGTACAGCAAACTCGTCCGTTTTTTTAGACCAAAAATTCGAACTCTGCGCCCCCAAATATCCCTCTCTAAAGCACACTTCAAAATTAATTTATTTCGAAAAAAAAAATCCCTGTTTTTATTACCGAAACGATTAGAAGGATCCACTTAGGTACATATCAAATAAAATTTCCAAAATCATATACAGGGTGGTAAAACACTACATTTTTAAAAAAATTCAACTTTGTTCGAAATATTTCGGCACAGAAAACTCATACGACCTTTTCGATGCGAAAATCGACCTCAGCGCGCCCAAAAACCCACCCAAAAGATATTCAAAATAAAAAAGATCATCTAAGAAATTCCCTATTGCGTGCCGAAATCTAAAGAAAAATGCTAGATTTTGAGACAAAAATTACATTTTATCGAATTATTTGAACCCCTATCGAAAAACTATATTTGATCGACCTTAGGACGGCGCAGACACTGGCGCAAGCCGATTTGAGATATCTCTTTCGGTTACTACACAAATAAAGAAAATATAAAAATCACGTTTTGTCGATTCGGAAAAACGAAACGTTGTACAATCAAACTGGATACGGCATATTATCGTACCCGATGAGACCCATTTAAAGTTTACCTCTAACTCTTACTGTTTCCGAATTATGGCCGATTTAATGCAAATCTCGATTTCTTTTAAATGAATATTTCCAAAAAAAAATTTTGAAAAAAAATATCCGTTTTTATTACGGAAACAATTAAAAGGATCCATTTCCATGTTATTAACATAGAAATAAAATTATCAAAAGCATATATAGGGTGGAAAAAAATGTAAATTTTGAAAAAATCCTATTTTTTCGAAAAAAAAAACTGTAATATATATATTTTTAAGTTCGACGACTCACACACTTGCTAAAGGCCGTCGAAATACACATTTTTTGTGGTATGTATTTTTGTTCTTATGACTAGTAGTTTTGGAGCTACGACCGTTCAATAGCGTGCACACAATGAAAGCACAAATGCAGTGCCTACTCTGAAGTTTTGACATTTTCCATATTTACCCATTTAATTTTAATTTCGATAATAAAAATTATAATTTTACTAATAAGTATAATCCAAATTTAAAAAAAGCGCCAATTAAAAGATGAATTATATGATAGAAAAACATCACATACTAACACTCATATTACGCTACCTATATTAAACGGAATAATTTCTCCGACGGCAATCCGCTAAAAAGCATCGCATAACAAATCGAATGCATTTAGACCGTCAATACTGGATTCAGTATGCAAACGAAAAGCAGTGCTTGAAGAAAGATAGCCAAATGAAACGATACATAAAAAGAAAAGAGACAAAGCGGATGGGCCCACCAACCGACGCGCGACGCAACGATAAGTGTCGGCCAAAATCTGCGCTTTTAATTTTTGTTTTGAAAGTTTAGTTAGTTTAGTACCTATACAAGGGGTTGTTGTTTTCTTTGCGGTTTAGTTTTGTTGGTTATAAAGATTTTGTGAATAGTTTTAGTGCTTTTATTATGGAGTGCCAGTGCGATGACATTGTAAACTGTCTGGAAAAACGTATTAGCACTAAGTTCTTTACCAGTATGACATTTGCCGAAAAACAAAATGTTGTTAAGATTGGTAGAATTGGCCCGGACTTGAAAATCGTGCAGCAACAAGACAAATCCTCGATATTTTAAGAAAAAATGTATGACAATTATGTGGCTTTGCGGGTGTCGTCATAAAAATAAAATGTATTGTTGGCCATGCTTACTTTTTGGTAAAGAAGGAAATGCGTGGAGTAAACCAGGGTATATTGATTTAAATAATTTTTCAAATGCCTCAAAAAATAACACCAGTCCACTAACCAGTTTTTGCATAGTTTTGGCGAAACTCGAATCGAAAAGGCTGTATGCATAAATTTTTTGGAAGCTCAAAATTAACGTCTTTGGGAGTGGCACCTGGAAAATTTCTGTGCCTCCGGCGCCGCCTGCAGTGAGCTTACTCCTTATGTGTCATTTTCTATTACATTGCCTACCCTCTTCTAATTTACAATGCACGCCACTGCGACTGTTCTCTAATTTAAACGGGCGATTTCTCGAAAACTAAGAACATTGTTTTTTTTGTAAAGAATTTTTTTTGTCGACCTTGAGGTCCTCTACCTACATGCCGAATTTCAAATTGATCGAATAAAAAACCTATAGGTTCCAGGTAGGTTCCGGTTCCTATGGGATAAAATGAAGGTTATGTCGATATGAAAATACGGTTTTTTTCGTTTGCCGAAATTCTTCATTTTTCCACCTGAATCTACCCGTTAAAAAGCGTGTTTCGCGATTTCCCCCACTTCTCGATAAAAATTCGGGAAACGGGGGTACCTACTAACCGGTCAACCCTGACTCCGCTGTAGAGTTTGATTTGGTAGCGGCAAAATTTCGCTCCGAACGCCCGTTTAGCCAGAAATCGCGAAAAAAAACCACGCCATTTCCATCTAGCATCCCAAAACTCTTCTTTAAAATCGAGCCCCGGCATCCCCGATTTAATTCCAGGTAGCCCCCACGTTGTACATCTACCATGAAAATATAGACCCTGCATGCCATCTCCTTATACTGGAACCTACCGCTTACCGGTTAAAAAACCGCGCGGGCACCTATTCGCCGGATAGGTCAATATTGACTCCTTAATTATTGGTCTGTTGTAAGGGGCGGCCAAATCCTGCTCGCCTCGGGTGGCCTAAAGCCTGGAGACGGGGCTGCAGGTAATTATATGTCCTGTATTTCCTCTTCTTCACTTTAATGTCTTGTTTTAAATTCCTAATTCCTTTTCCAAGTTGGTATCTTATTTTTAGATGTAAATTTTACAAAAGCGCAAAAAATTAAAGGTGATGAGTAAGTAATGTATGCATAAATTACAAAATTTCATTTTGATATTTATCTGAATACTACTTTAAGTCATTTACATTTGATTCGAATTTATTTCTAAATACACCATTTATTTTGAATACTACCAAAGTCGAATAATATATATTCAAACAAACAGGGTCGTCTCAAAGGGCGGGGCATCAAACCGTGGCGGCCTATGATAATGGGAAGCTCTAAGATATGAGCTAAAATGATACAAAAAAAAAATATTGATACAAATTGCAGTAGTTAGTAATTTAAATTGATCAAACAAATGTAAATGATATGAGATATGTTAATCATTATTTTCTAGGGCAATTTTAATTTTTGTGTTTTGTTACCTAGACTCATTTTTTGTGATTTATACGCTTAATTATTTTTTCTTCTACCTTGTACGATTCATTATTTTTAAAGTGTTTCCTATTTTAATTGGACCTATCTTCTGTATTTTTTTTGCGATTGATATTAATATATTATATTTGGTAGATTGATTTAGGTGAGTCTATTAGTTCATTCTTTATATGTGTTTCTGTCCTTTTACGTAAAATTTAAGTGATAAGTTTATACTTAGTCTTTCTTGTTATAACTGGTTATGAATAAAAATGTTTGTCATCTTCAAATTTTTTTTATTTTGTCTATTAACTCAATGTTTGTTGTGGCTTATTCTTTATATATGCTTCTGCTTCTGTTCTAATGCGGAAGATTTAAATGATAATTTCATAATTTATTCTTATGTTGATTTAATTTGTGTTATAACTATTTACGAGTAAAAATTTTGTCGTCTGCAAAACATTTTTTTAGTCTTAAACTATTTTTTCTTTCGACTCGTTCTTTATATGTGTTTCTCTTCTTGCGTGCAAGGCTTAAATGATAATTTAATACTATATTCTCATTTATTGCTCATTTTTCATTTTGTCAAATTCAAATATTTTCCAATCTATCTATTAACTAATTTTTTGTTGTGGCTCATTCTGTGCATGTATTTTAGTCCTTGTGCGTAAGATTGGAATGATAATTTCATACTTTATTCTAGTATTTTTTTTTTTTTCATTTTACTTTACTTACTTTATTCTCATTTATTGTTAATTTTTTTATATTGTCATCTTGAAATATTTTTCAATCTATCCATTAACTTATTTTTTGTTGTGGCTCATTCTCTATATGTATTTCTGTGCTTGTGCCTAAGCTTTAAATGATAATTTCATATTTTATTCTAGTGTTTACTAATTTTTGTTATGACTGCTTATGGGTATAAAATTATGTCATCATCAGAAATTTTTTTTAGTCTATGAAGCTATTATTTCTTGTGACTCGTTCTTTTTCCTGTGCGCAAGGCTTAAATGATAATTTTTTACTTTATTCTCATTTATTATTCATTTATTTTTTTCATTCATTTGTTGCGGATCATTCTCTATATGTATTTATGTCCTTGTACGCAAGATTTCAATGATAATTGTATACTTTACTATTATTTTTTGTTCATTTTTGTTACAAGTACTAATGACTACAAGTTTTGTCATCTTCAAATATTTTTCAATATATTTATTAAACTATTTTTTGTTGCGGCTCATTCTCTACATGTGTTTCTGTTCTTGAATGTAAATTTTAATGATAATTTTATGTTTTTTTTTCTCATTTTTCGTTCATTTTTGTTATAAGTGCTTATGAGTAAAAACTTTGTCACCGTCAAAATATTTTTTCAATCTATCTATCAACCTATTTTTTATTGTGGCTCATTCTTTGTATGTGTTTCTGTCCTTATGCCTATGGTCTAAATGATAATTTTATACTTTGTTCCAATTTTTTGTTAATTTTTTCATAACTACTTATGAGTACAAATTTCGTCATCTTAAAAATATTTGTCCAATCTATCCATTAATATTTTTTTTTGTTGTGGCTCATTCTCTAGATGTGTTTCTATTCTTGTACGTAAAATTTCAATAATAAGTTTATGCTTTATTCTAATTTTTTGTTAATTTTGTTATAAATGCTTATGAGTAAAAATTTTATCATGTTCGAATATTCAATCTATCTATTAATCTAATTTTTGTTGCGGCTCCTTCATTATATGTGTTTCTGTCCTTGTGCGTAAGATTTAAAGGATAAGTTTATAGTTTATATTAGGTTTTTTTTTAAATTTCATTATAACTGCTTATGAGTATAAATGTTATCATCTTCAAAATATTCTTTCCGTCTATTTATTGGCATATTTTATATTGTGGCTCAATCTTTATATATGTTTCTGTCTTTGTGCGTGAGATTTAAATTATAATTTTATACTTTATCTTAGTGTTTGTTTCATTTTTGTTACAAGTGCTTATGATGAAAAATGTTGTCATGTTCAAAATATTTTTTCCAATCTATCTATTAACCCATTTTTTGTTGGGGTTCATTCCTTGTAAGTATTTCTGTCCTTGTGCGTAAGATTCAAATGATAATTTTATACTTTATTCCAGTTTTTTGTCAATCTCTATTATGATTACTTATGAGTAAAAATCTTGTCATCTTCAATTTTTTTTTCAATCTATTATTAACGTATTTTATCTAGTGACACATTCTTCATATATGTTTCTCTTCTTGTGTGCAAGACTTAAATGATAATTTTATTCTCTATTCTCATTTATTGTTCATTTTTGTTATTCGTGCTTATGCATACAAGTTTTGTCATCTTCAAATATTTTTCAATATATCTATTAACCTATTTTTGTTGTGGCACATTCTCTATATGTTTCTTGTACGTAAGATTTAAATGATAATTTTATACTTTATTCTAGTATTTTTTTAAATTTTTTATTATGCGTGCTTATGAGTAAAAATTTTGTCATCTTCAAAATATTTATTCAATCTACCTATCAACGTATTTTTTGTTGTAGCTCATTCTTAGCATGTGTTTCTGTCCTTGTGCGCAGGATTTAAATATTAATTTTATGCTTTATCCCAGTTTTTAGTAAATTTATGTTACAACTACTTATGAGTAAAAATGTTATCATCTTCAGATTTTTTTCAGTCTATTATTAACGTATTTTATCTTAAGACTCATTTTTTATATGTGTTTCTCTTCTTCTGCAAAAGACTTAAACGATAATATTATACTTTATTCTCATCTCATGAGTAAAACTTTGTCATCTTCAAAATATTTTTCAATCTATTTATTTTGTTTTTTATTATGGCTCATTCTTTATAATATGCGTTTCTGGCTTTGTACATACTTAAGATTTAAATGATAATATAATTCTCTGTTCCATTTTTTTGTTAATTTTTTTATACCTACTTATGAGAAATTTTTTTGTCGTCCTCGAAATATTTTTCAATCTATTTATTAACCTATTTTTTGTGTGGCTTTCTTTATATATGTTTCCTTGAGCGTAAGATTTGAATAATAATGTTATAATTTATTCTATTTTTTTTTGTTATTTTTTTTGTAACTGCTTATGAGTAAATGAGTGAATTTTCTCATTTTCAAAATACGTTTTCGCCCATCTACTAATCTAATTTTTGTCATTTTGTATTTTTCCAATCTATCTATTAACCTTTTTTTTGTTGTGGCTCATTCTGTGGATGTGTTTCTATTCTTGCACGTAAGATTTCAATAATAAATATATGCTTTATTCTCACTTTTTGTTCATTTTGTTATAAATGCTTAGGAGTAAAAATTTTATCAACTTCGAATATTTTTCAATCTATTTATTAACCTATTTTTCGTTGCAGCTCCTTCTTTATATGTGTTTCTGTCCTTGTGCGTAAGATTTAAAGGATAAGTTTTAGTTTTTGTTAATTTTTTATAACTCCCTATGAATACAAATTTTATCATTTTCAAAATATTCTTTCAGTCTATTTATTTACATATTTTATGTTGTGGCTCAATCTTTATATATGTTTCTGTCTTTGTGCGTGAGATTTAAATTATAATTTTATACTTTATCTTAGTGTTTGTTTCATTTTTGTTACAAGGGCTTATGATGAAAAATGTAGTCAGCCTCAAAATATTTTTTCCCATCTATCTATTAACCTATTTTTGTTGTGGTTCATTCCTTGTAAGTATTTCTGTTCTTGTGCGTAAGATTTAAATGATAATTTTATACTTAAGTCCAGTGTTTTGTCAATTTCTGTTATGATTACTTATGAGTAAAAATCAATCTATTATTAACGTATTTTATCTTGTGACTCATTCTTCATATATGTTTCTCTTCTTGTGTGCAAGACTTAAATGATAATTTTATTCTCTATTCTCATTTATTGTTCATTTTTGTTATAAGTGCTTTTGCATACAAGTTTTGTCATCTTCAAATATTTTCCAATATATCTATTAACATATATATTTCTGTCCTTGTACGTGAGATTTAAATGATAATTTTATACTTTATTCTAGCGTTTTCTTCAACTTTTTGTTATGCGTGCTTATAAGTACAAATTTTGTCACCTTCAAAATATTTATTCGATCTACCTATTAACTTATTTTTTGTTGCAGTTCATTCTTTGTATGTGTTTCTGTCCTTGTGCCTAGGATTTAAATATTAATTATATACTTTATATCATTTTTTTGTAAATTTCTTTTATAACTACTTAAAAGTAAAATTGTTATCATCTTAATTTTTTTTCAGTCTATTATTAACGTATTTTATCTTGTGACTCATTCTTTATATGTATGTCTCTTCTTCTTGTGCGCAAGACTTAAACGATTCTGTTATACTTTATTCTCATTTATTATTCATTTATGATATAAGTGCTTATGAGTAAAACTTTGTCATCTTTAAAATATTTTTCAATCTATTTATTTTTGTTTTGTTTTTTGCTATGGCTCATTCTTTATATGCTTTTCTGTCTTTGTACATAGATAAGATTTAAATGATAATTTTATACTTTGTTCCAATTTTTTGTTATTGAAGCGAAACTTGTTTAATCAGAAAAAATGCTTATCAAAGTGAAACGCCCCTTTAATTAAGCATGTTCAAGTATAGCAAGAGGGTTGAAATTTTCAGGATATGTAGCCGGGGTATAATGGAGTTAATAAAAGTATAAAAAAACGAAATTTAAAAAAATAATAAAAGAAAAAATACTTAGAGAAACGCGGTTTTCGGCCAAAAAAAGGCAAAGGAGTTCAGCTACAAGCTCAGGGATGACAAAAATAGGAAGAAAAAAAGCTTTCTGAAAAACAAAACAAAAATTTTTCAAAAAAAGGAAAACATTTTTAAAAACGCAAAAAAGTATTACAAAACGAAATAAGAAAAAAATTATAAAAAAACAAAACCAAGAGATTGTTCGGAAAGTTAATGAAAATATTATATAACCAATAAAGAAAAATTAATAAAAAAAGAGGAAATTGTTCGGAAAGTTAATAAGAGTATTTGTAAAACGAAATAAAGAAAAAAATAATTTCGGCGAAAAAAAAGTTGAAAAAAAATATATAAAAAAGTGTCTAAACTTAGAGCAAAAATCTAGAAAAAAAAGACATACAAAAATAGAAATTCTTTATATCTCTTTCCGAAGATTCACTTCAGTTGTGTGCTTATAAAGGTGAGGCACATATTTTTTTAAAGTTTTTTACGTCTTCAAAATATTTTTCAGTTTATCTATTAACCTATTTTTTGTTGTGGCTCATTCTTTATATATGTTTCTGTCCCTGTGCGTAAGATTTAAGGGATAAGTTTATACTTCATTAAGATTTTCGTTCATTTTTTATAACTGCTTATGAGTAAAAGGTTTATCATCTTCAAAATATGAATTAATCTATTTTTTGTGTGGCTCATTCTTTATATATGCTTCTGTCTTTGAGCGTAAGATTTAAAGGATAAGTTTATATTCTATTCTAGTTTTTCTTAATTTTTTTTATAACTAATTATGAGTAAAAACTTTATCATCCTAAAAATATTTTTTAGTCTATTTGTTAACCTTTTTGTTGTTGACTTTCTTCGAGCCTAAGATTTTAATAATAATTTTATAATTTATTCTATTTTTTGTTTTTTTTTATAACTGCTTATGAGTAAATGAGTAAATTTTGTCGTTTTTAAAACTCTATTTCACACATCTACTAATCTAATTTTTGTCCGGGCCACCGACTGAGCTAAAAGCGACCCTGTATCCAAAAAAAAAATACAAGAGATATGCTATTAATACCACCTTAAAAGCTTTACTGTCACTGTTCCGCCACTGCAAACCCTGATTTGTTTAAAACCACGTGAAAACGATGGCCAATACGCTTCCTCGAACGCCGTAATTAGCGTCGTCGGAGGCGTAAAAATACGTTATTTTCTAATGCATATCTTCCTACTGTGAACGCGTTCGCAAACATAACTGCTCACTTCCTGGTTTGACAATAAAACAAAGCAATGGAGAAATACGTATTATGTTTATAATATAATTAATGACTTTGGTGAAGATACATATAATTTTCATCATATCGTGGCATTCAACTTTGATATAGGGACATCAATAAAATTATTCATGAATGAATTATTAGCCTCTCTTCCTCCTACCCCTTCCCCCACATTTGTATGCAAAGTTTAAGGCTTTAAGGTTAAAGAAATAATATTGCCAGATTCAGTACGATCTACAACAATCAAAAGCTCTAGCAGTAGACAAGGGTGACGACTTAGTTGAAGAGTGTTACTGCGAAATAGAAAATTTGCTGAAATCTCATAAAAAAATACCAGGAAACTGACGTCCTTATGGAAGATTTTAACGCCAAAATTAGTCAAGAAAGTCCTGGACGAGTACTGGTAGTTTTGGCCTGGGAATTTTATCAGAGGAGACAGCTAGTAATTTCAATTACCTTTCTTCACCCTAGGACTCACCTACTATTAGGAGCTAGATCGATCCCCTCGTGAAGCTGATGAAATTCAAAATTAAAATATTAAAAATGTGACAGTATCCTCTAAAAGGAGGCTTGAATAATATCAACTGTTTGGAGAACATAAATGCTGTTGGGGTATCTATAAAAGTGTCTGTTGCTGACATTACAGATCGAGATATGTTAAGTATTGAAAGTGAATGAGCCATTCAATTTGCTATAAATCAGACGTCGAATGCTATAAAGGAAAAACCACACATTTAATTTACATAAGAAGATCAGAGAGACAGTTGGTATGAAGACACATGTAGAATTTTATTGGTGTCAACAATACACCGCACGGTTCAAAAACTAACTCTCCTGAGGCACCAGCTTTTTAACTACCGCTTTCTCAGAGATTAAAATATTTCACTTTATGTAAACTTTTACAACCTGTTGCATTAATTTGCTTGATATAATCTTAATCTCCATCGTCTCTTATTACAGCAGAGTTACTTTTCATACCACTTGATTCACTTTAACAATTGCAAATGTGGAAGAAGATAATATGTCCAATGATAAAACATTGGCCCAATTACAATCGATGAAAATATAAATGAAATGGAGGAAGGTAAGTTGAAATTGAAAATTTAAAGTTAAAAAGGAGGAACGTTAGGGTCATAATTTGTTTAAAGGCCTGGGTATCTGTATCATTTTATGGAGTAGAAGAAAGGGTTCGTCAATTGTTAGGAGGAATAACATAATATTCTTTAAGTATAATAAAAACCTGTTGCTTTAAACTGCAACAAAGAGTCGAGCGGGAGCGGAAGTTCGACATGCTGACACTTTTTCCCTTATCGTATACAATCGGGGATAATATCTAAAAAAAAAATAATCGTCTGTATTACAGTGTCCGACCGATTATTGCCAACATTTATAAGCAAAACGCCGACAAAGAAACGAAATCCTTATTAAGACAGGTACCTGTGCTCGAAAAACGGTAACATATATTAAAACGGGCGTACGATGCCGGCCACGCCTTAATATTCGATATCTTGGCCCAGATATTTATTGCGATACCCATTTTTTTATGTAACGTAGGCACATATTAAAGTAATCCGAATTTTCCCCTTGATTTTTCTGAATTTAAAAATGTAGTAGCAGCCTAGGGTGGGCTTTAGCCAAACGAGGAGGCCTCCCAGGGCCCTTTTCGCTCCCCTAACCGAGCTCCGTCCTATTCTTAGAACTTTAATGCGGATGAGCTTGACAATTACGACAAAATGCAGGCTTTACAGTTTTTAATATTGGAGGCATAATAAATATATTAATTTTGAAAAATCAACGTTATTTTCATTTAACAACATTAAAAATTAATATAGTATTTAAATAATAAACCAGGTTAGTATTTTATCTCATTATGGCCTGAAATTTCGGAGTTTTGTCGGAAATTTAACGTAGATTTCGAAAAGCTATACGAGAAAGATAAATAACTAAGCATTTTTCCAGAAGACTTAAATATGTGAGCTGATGCAATTTTTAGCTATTAACCAAATTC
>MU191843.1:0-17739 GCA_016904865.1 Pissodes strobi
GCAGACCGCCCCCCGTTAAAAAATCGTTTATTTTCTCTTTAGTATTTTTCCACCTCAACAAGCTGGAACAAACACGAGAAACGCATTTTAAATCTGAAAATTACAGTGCATAAATTTATAAATTAAGATAATTTATCACGTTTCAGTAAAATTATAATTATATTTGACTTTTACACAGGATGAGATAAAACAGGTAGTACGTTTACTTAAAGAAAATCGTATAATTACGAGAGATCGGCTTACGTTAAAAATAGAACGCGTCTATAGAGATGGGTCCAGCGAATATTCGAAATTCCCTTATTTGATTTAAGCAGAGACTTAAAGGGAACTTGCATTAGTTTATATACTTCTATAGCCAAAGTGAAAAATGAACTTGTTGAACGCTAAAACCAAACGCGAATATCGTGATCATGGAATTGCTTGCAGTCACAACGTTTCGATAATTAATTGTCTTCATCAAGTGTGATCATCATAAGCGTACGATACTTTAACATCGAAAACATTCATAATTTGGATGGGCATCAAGCATTTTAATCTTTTGAATTGATTCAATGAGACCCATCAGCACTTCAATATTAAGAAAACCTAATCTTCTGGCACTTAATATGCTGACACAACACATCCCTACGATGCATTGACGGCTTTTTGCTATTCATCTAAACGACCCACATGCAGGGGCCTTTGCATACAGGAATTATTGAATCAAAAGAACACGAAAAGAGCACCACAAGAAGTTGCCCTCGCCGACTCACAGGGTGGCTAAGCCCAGAAAACTCATGCCAGAGCAGGATAGAAATTCATCCGGGTCGCCTAGATAGGAAAATCTAAAATTCGCATCGAGTAAATCGTCGATGCATGAGGTCGAAGAGATTCGCATGGCAGCCGTCTTAGTGTGCGTACTGGATTTGCGGAGTCTGCAGAAAATTGAGTCCACTCGCGTTCATTTGCTCGAATACCACGCCTATAAGCCTGATATAGTTAAATCATTGCTCAGTGTATCTGTCTGCATGGCTCAACCTGGATTTGTTACCAAATTCAGGCCATAGCCAGGAGGAATCTTAAATTTTCTTAGTTTCGGGGACGGATCCCTGGTCTACTGGCAATGTCTGAGATGGGAGACGACTCGTCAGAGTTGTTTCGAGACTGAAATCTCAGCGATAGGTCAAAGTCTTTAAAGGAAATTGGGAGGTTAGTTGTCAATTCCCAAGAACACCCAAAATGGTATGAATGTTTGTACTGCCTCTCCATCTTCTTGAATGAAGAATGAAGACGCAGCGCAGAATAAGTTGGAAGAAGCGTGCTTCACGGGAATCGCTCACGTAAGAGGGGATCACCTAAAAAGAATTAAGAATACACTCAAGAAAAAGATGGAGGCTAGAGTAGACTGCGGTCAAAAAACCTCTACTAACAAAAATATCGCTTTTGCGATAACACCGAGTGAAAAACATCCGGTGTTGCATCAGCCGACACCGAGTTTACATTAGCGGCTTCGCCCCCAGTAACCAAGGTGGCCCCGCCCACTACTCAAATCTTGATGGAAGTCGAATCAAGTGCCTCCAAAGCCGAAGATTTCGAATTCAAGAATAAGAAAGATTTATTTAGACGTATAGAAGTAGCGACGAAAACTAGCAACCGCTTCCAGCCGTTAAGCGATAACGAAGGTACGGATTCCGATATAGCTACATTTAGTAGCGAAACTAAAACAAGATCTCGCCGAGTAATTCCTAAAGTAAAGACACCACTAAAAACCCAGGTGACGCCACCACCGCTGATCGTAAGAAAGCTGGTGAGCCACCACGGTTTCACGGCAATTTTAAAAACAGCCGGAATCAAGATTTACCGGCTAAAATATACACGCAATAGCATCGTGCTTTGGTGTAAAGACATCAAGGATTGGAAAAGCCTTAAACGTCTGTTCGATCACGACAATGTAGAGTATCATTCCTACGCGGAGAAAGCGTATAAGGCGCATGCATTTGTACTGAAAGCCTTAGATGGTGAAATACAGCCAGAAGAAGTTCGCCACGCCCTCAAGACGCTGAAGCAACTGAACTCTCCATGCAAGCATCTAATGAGCGTGTGTGTCTCCTGGGGCTATCGTAGAACTGCAAAGCCCATTATGCAGTGCAAGCGGTGTCAGGGGCACGGGCACCTCAAACTTTCTGTGCAACGTGAGTGGCGGTGTAGCAAATGTACCGGTACTCACCAAATAACGGAATGCAAGGAAGAATCGGTTAAATGTGTGAACTGCGGCGTAAGTACCGCGCTAGAGATATAGGCTGTCCTGTGTACTTGTATAAAGTAAATCAATGGCAGCAACCACAAATGAAACAGCACCAGGCAAGCAGAAAGCCATTGTATAAGCCAGATCAGCAGCCGACCAAGCAAAACTCCAGACAGGAACCGACCTAGCGCAGTTTAGCAGATATCCCCCCCCCTCCCCCCTAAAGACTACAAATGTGCAAATACACAGTGCGAATAACGTTAATATGGCTAGGTTAGAAACTTTGCTTCAATGAGGATTAGATATTAGGTTTAGAATAGCGATATATCAATGTAAAATGTTTAATAAAGATGTGACGGTGATGATGATGATGAAGTCGAAGTATTCCAATAGTAAGGACTTTGATTTGAGTATTTTGGATGAGTTGACTAAGGTTGCCGACTAAATTCTGGTTCTTTATTATATAGCATACAGAACGCGTCATTTTGTCCTCTCAAAATAGATATTTTATACTCCGACATTCGACAAAGATTATAGCATATTTAAATTATGTTAAAGTAGACAGAGATGATTCGTTCCACCGAAAGAGGTCTTTATTTCAATTTTTTTTTGTTGTTTACCCAAAAACGTTTAATTTTTTTTACCGCCTTCTAATCAAATATATTAATACAGTTCAGGAATCACCAAGTCAAATTTCCCGTTTATAGACGAGATACAAAACTGAAAAATAACGGCTTATTCTGTCATTATGACAGAAGCAATTCCAATTGTTGTGTTATCTTTATAATTTGAGCTAGAGTGAAATAGAAAGCACGAAAAAACAAACATTCTGACGTTTCAATTTTTGTTCAGTTTATTTAAAAGTGTTTATTAGTGGTTTCCATGAAAACGCTCTATTATAATCGATATAAACTCTTCAAAAAATAGAATGTTTCAAATTATGACTAAAATAATTGTGATGTCCAAACTATTAAGCGAATATGTCTAAAACAGTGAGAAGAAAAAATCGATCGGCAATCTGTTTTGCAAAAAGCGCTGAAACACGTCAATTGGTATTTTTGATTGCGCATTTTATGATATAAAATGTAAATACGCAGAGTGTCCCAAAAAAACATGCTTTTTTTAATAGAACACCCGCCGACCGCCCGTAGATGGCAGCACTTGACCGTACTCTGGCGCGTGATTCGAAATTAATGTGTGTATATTACATGTATATACTTTATGCAATAGCTAAATTGGCCTAGCCTGCGCTTATTAATTGTTTAATTGCTTAATGATTTACTTGATTTTATTGTGTATTTGTGACGTAGATGCATTAAGATGGCGGCACTAGGCCCAATTAATACGAAATCGCTTGGCGTGCGAGGGTTAGACTTAGTTTAAACTGGCTCAACTGTTTTATTTAATAAAGTTTATGAAGATGGCGGCACTGTCTGCCGTGACGTAGATGAATTAAGGGGGCACTACTACCCAATTAACATTAAATCGCTTGGCGTGCGAGAGGTAGGCTTAATTTAAAGTGTTTCTAGAAAGCGACGTCAGTATTTTATTAATAAAGTTTATGTGTGCGGGGTTGTCTTTTATTTATGTATTCGTTTTGATATTTATAAGGTAAGTATTTTAAAGTTTTCTGATTTAAGTTTGTCACAGATTTCTAAGGCACTTGCACTACATTTTGAAATTCCCCAAAAATACCTTTACTGGAAATTTTGATGCTTCACTCGTAGATTCGACTCTCACTAATCCCCCGGGTGTCCTATAACTGTGCATATGTCCATCCAGGTTAGCCCTGGACCTATGTCTAGGCGTTCACAAATATGGGGGTTGTGTGATAGAACAGCTAGAAGTGTACGCACCTGTGTGCTGTACCGCAACTAGACTGAGCGGTTTGAGAGACCCGAAAGCGTGATGAACTTGGCGTTTGCCTGCGTATTTATATGCTACAAAATGCTGATGGCTGCATCATTAAGGATTAAAATCGCTCCCGTCGAACGCTCTAGTTGTTTATAATTAACTGTGGATGTTTATATAATATTTGTCAAGTTCAAGTTCAAACTTAGGACACGGTGATATTTAATTAGTAGGTTTTTGCTTTTTAGTAGTTCACAATATTATTGCATATTTGGATTATGCTAAGAATTCTAGATATATTTCATGAACATTATTCTATACCTACCTCAATCTGTTGTTGAAATATTAACAGTTGAAAATCGACCATTTACCAAGTTTGACAGCCTGTAAAATCTATAGAGCTGAAGATAGAGCAAAATGGTGTGCACTTTCCCATCTTTTTTAGCGTTTGACGCTAACTTTATTTTTAACTAGAGGTTAAGAAATTCGGGTTAAATTTAACCTCTGGTTAAATCTAAAGTTAGTGTCAAACAATAGCTTATGAAATAATAGGATGCAAAGTGCAAAACCATTCCTCTATTTTTATCTGTTTAGATTTTACAGGCTGTCAAACTTGGTAAATTGTCGATTTTCAACTGTCAATATTTCAAAAACAGTTGAAGGTAGCAATGGGATACAATACATGAAATATAACTAGAATTCTTAGCACAATCCAAATATGCAATAATATACAGGGTGTTCCATAAAAAAACATTTATTTTGCTACCATGCTTTTTGGGGACACTCTATATACGCAATATGTCTCAAGATGCAGAATCAAAAAACTAATTGACGTGTCTGAGCGTTTTTTTGCAAAAAAGCATAGGCGAATTTTTATCGAGTTTACGCGTTACTTTACGGACACACTGTATAACGCAATAATTATCAAAATATAGAGGGATGTATATAGCCATAATTATTATACATTCAGGTCTCAGTGTGCAATATTAAACCATTTTGACGAAAATAATTTCAATTGTTTTCCTGTCATTACAATTATTATTATAAAAAGTGGGAAGTTTCAATTTTTATCCAGCTTATTCAAAGGGTGCTTTATAGCGGTTGTTATGGCAACGTCCTATTGAAGGCATGGTCAATACAAAGTGCTTCAAAATTGAATGGTTTAACGACTGATGTCTAAATGTTTTAACCTAAGATATCTAAAATGAATAGCAGAAAATTATAAAATCAGAGGATGCCTAATACCATTAAACAATTATTTTGTAATGTAATTGCAACAAATTTCCCGTATATATCTAGCTGTGAACGGTTACATCTTCGAAGTCTGCCAGAACAGACTGAGCTCTGACGAAGAAGAATCCCGCAAACCCTTGGATACCATCTCGGAAATCAAATCCTAGAAGAACTCCAACCAAGATTTCGAAATGAAGAATCAGCAACCTCGGCAAAATTGTCGTCTTCATGCGAAGCCCGCCCAATCCATTTTCCTCTAAAATTGAAGTTAAGCTGAGAAACGACAAGGCGCACCATCTAACTGAAATATTTGATCTTGCCTTACATTCAGAGGTAACTATTCAAAAATATCTGCAAAGTTAGTCCATTAGTATTATCGAAAAAAAATATTCCTAAAATTTTGTTCCCCAAACCACCTCACCAAACATTTATTTACTTTTTGATACACTTTATTCCGACATTCTACTACCAAGTTAGGATTAGTCGTACTCCAAAACTTCGAATTTTGCGATGAAAAAATTCCGTTTGTGGTAAGCCTAAAATTTGTTTATTAGATATGTTAGTTAAAATAATGCTTTTCTTTATTTTTCTGACGCCCTATATAACATCTTTTTTTTGTCAATAACAAGCTAAACTTTTTGTCTTAAAATCAAAAATAAAAAAAGTTTCCCATTTGATAACCAAATCTGGGCAGACGCTGTATAACGCAATTGTCAAAATATTGAAGGAAATATAGCCATAATTATTATACATTCAGGTGTCAATGTGCAATATTAAACCATTTTGACGGAAATAATTTCAGTTGTTTCCTGTCATTACAATAATTATTATAAAAAACAAGGTTTCAATTTTTGTCCGGTTTATTTTAAGGGAGGATTATAGCGGTTGTCATGGTAATGTCCTATTGAAGGCATGGTCAATACAAAGTGCTCAAAAATTTAATGGTTTTAATTAAGAATATTTAAAGGCTGAAGCGAACGTCTTCGACATAAATTAAACATATTTGTGTTTGTTCTTGCTTCAAAATCGAATTTGGATCTTTTACACTAAGCACAATCAATGTTTAAAGAAACGCAAAATAAATTTAAAAATCAAATAAGTTAAGTTCTGGTTCAAGAGCCTTTGAATTACCCTGAACATTTTGTCAGTCTCCAAAATATGTAATATGTTACCTAATTGCCAAATTTACAATAATTATGTATTACGCTGGCCTATATAGATATTTAAGTTCAATTTTGACGCAAGTATTTTCATCGGCGGCCTAGCTCAGATGGTAGAGGGCCCTCTCATTGCATACGAGAGGTACCGGGATCGTAGCCCGGCGCCTCCAAGACACCTTTTTCAATTTCATTTAATTTTTTAACATTAAGCTCGCCTTGTTCTTAACCTATTTGAATGGACCCATCGACACCTGGATATTAACAAAACCGATCCGTCCCAAAACAAAATCTTAAACCTCCAGATGGCTATCAATTCGTTTCAATTAATATGCCGATACAAAACACATCCCTACGTTGCATTTATCGCCTTTAAAAATTCTATTCAGATCAACCTTTTATTTTTTAAGATATCGATATTTCATTTGAATACGGCCAGTCGACGATAATAATTATTACCTATCAAACGGATTTATATTATTTGTGCTATTCATTTATCTAGACGATCGACATGCGGGGCCTTTGCATAAAGGAAAATAATTATTATACTCGGACGTTTCGTTCGAGACCGAGACCTATACGTTTTGACGTCTGATTAGTGAGGGATGGACGACGATGCGATACGAAGAGGGAATAGGGATGTGCAATGAAAAGTCCATTTTTTGGGAAGAGGTAACTTACTTTCCGAAAGGGTATCCTTTTGGTATTGTTGTAGTGAAAAAGTCTGAGCGGTATAGATTTATTTTCAATTTGAAAATCTTTTGTGAAGATTATCTATAATAAAACGAAATTTTGTTTTTCTTGTTTTTTTTCGACCAGTCTTTTGTTCAGATAAAAACACTTCCTAGAGGTGCTTTCCGGCCTATCCCTTCGTTTTCAAGCCCCACGTTGATCATCATCATAATCAACTCAACTTCTCCAATATTTGGAACGAAATTATGATTGGCAAATTATTTAAAATGGCTGCTAGTTGCCAAAATGTAATTTTAACAGAATTAAGGGGAAGTCAAGTTGCATCTTATTTTAAAAGCCTTTTCCTATTTAATCCACACTAAATTATTATTTAATTGGTAGTCCATGATTTTAAAGCATAAAGTAGGTCGGTCATAAGACGCGCGTATAGCAATTATTAAAAATAGGTATAACCATTTAATTTTTAACACAATAATTAGATACCAAGTCATTCATTCCTCCCATAATGCAAATAACATTTAAACCTACATCGGACATCTGTTCATTCATAAAAATGGTAGGCGTGTAAATAATAGACAAAAATACACCATTTTGAAAAGTCCGGTCGTTAAGGATATTATTTATGAGATCATTCCGTATTATAATGTATTTAGGTGCATTTACCTCGGACGCCTTAGCCGCGAAAATAGACCAAAACTGTGCGGTTTTTTTTTGGCGTTTAAATATGGCATTTCAAAGGTCACGGAGCAAATTCGTTCGTCTCTGATTCGAAAGGTAAAATTGACTTTATTTCGTCATCGTTTCCCACGTTCTATAATTAGCAGGTACGTCCTACTTTACACAGCGGCAACATCGCATTTTGCAAGCATCCAAACCCAAAATTTACGGCTAAAAATGCAATTTTTTTTTCATGATTTTGGACATGCTTCTGGCTCAACAGAGCGATGTCACAAAGAGAATATGACAAATCAAATGGGGAAACTTGGACGAAGTATATAGAACAGTTGTTTTTTGATGAGATAGGAGACCCACCCCCCATTCAGGCTGAGTCCGCCGGTCCGGACCTGATATCATGAGAGTGGAAGTTAGAGCTGCCATTAATACTCTAAGGGAAGGAAAGGCTCCAAGGCCGGATGGAGTACATGCGGAATTCCTCAGGCTTCTTGACGATGAGTCCATCACATTCCTGACTGGCATTTTTAATACCTAACAACCTAACCCCAATTCCAAAAGAATGGCTTATCTCTGAATTTATAATGTTACCAAAGAAACAGAGAGGCAAAGCATGTGGTGACTACAAAACAATTAGCCTTATGAGTCACATGCTAAAGCTGTTCCTCAAAATCATTCATCGAAGAATCTATAGGATCTGCGAAGAAAGAGTGTCACATACACAATTTGGATTTATGAAGGGCATGGGTACAAGAGATGCACTTTTCTGTCTACAAGTATTGTTCCAGCGCTGTAGGGATATGAACTGTGATATTTTTGCCTGTTTTATAGACTACCAGAAGGCGTTCGATAGAGTAAAACACGAAAAGATGATACGACGTCTTGATGAATACGGGGATGCATCTCTAAGGATAATCGGAAACCTTTACTGGAATCAATCAGCTACTATTAACAGTAATATGGAAGAGCAAACCAACACGGTAAATATTCTTCGAGGAGTTAGGCAGAGGTGTATCCTGTCACCACTCATATTTAATCTCTACTCTGAGGAAATCTTTAAAGAGGCCCTTATTGAGAATACCGACATAGGAATTTTGCTGAGTGGAGAAAGAATGAACAACATCCGGTACGCAGATAATACTGTGGTTTTCACTGACAACATGAACAACTTACAAGAACTAATGAACAAAATAAAAGACGTCCGCAGTAACTATGGCTTAGAAATTAACATTAGTAAAACCAAATTCATGGTAATCAGTAGAGAAACTGGGGGAAGATACGGCTTAACGATCAACAACACACCAATAGACAGAGTAACACAGTTCACCTATCTGGGAACCATGATCAATGATAATTGGGACCACTCACAGGAGATGAGGTGTAGAATAGAGAAAGCAAGAGCCGCCTTCAACCAAATGGCTAAACTGTTTAAAAGTCAAAACCTCAACATCAATATCAGACTCCTCCGATGCTATATTTTCTCGATTCTTTTTTATGGGATGGAGTCATGGACATTCCTAACACAAAGAAGACTCGAAGCCTTCGAAATGTGGCTTTACATGAGGATGCTGAGAATATCATGGGTGGACAGAGTGATCAACAAGGCAGTGATGGAGAAAATGAAGAAGGACTTGGAAGTAATGAACACCATCAAGAGAAGAAAGCTTGAATACCTCGTACATATTATGAGGAACGAAAGCAAACATCACCTTTTAAAGTCCGTTCTCCAAGGGAAAGTTTATGGCAGAAGACCACCAGGAAGAAGGAGAATATCATGGCTTAAAAACTTAAGAACATGGTTCTCAAAAACTACTACCGAACTATTTAGAGCAGCCGTGAACAAAGTCATCATATCCAGGATGATCGTCAATATTCGGAACGAATAGGCACTTGAAGAAGAAGATATGGGGAATTCCTCTATTTAATAATTTAGGATGTTGCAACTCATATAAAAGTTAAAAATAAATTTGAAAATATATGTACATATTGAAATGGTTAAATATATGCATAGGACATTATTTACAATTTTTTATGTTTATGCAACAAGTCATGAAAGGCTAAGGCCTATAATATACCCGTGAGGGTACCGTGACCTGTTATATGGCTTATTTCGTCATGCAGAGCGTCCCAAAAAGCCTGGCACTATAGGACTATTTTTTTTTCAAATAGTTATAGAACAGTACGATATATTTACTTTACACACTCTCATAAATTCAACGGCTAAAATTTTCAAGTATTTGTTAAAGCCTTTAAGTTTTCTGGTTAATGTTTCGATTTGAATTTGCCGCCATTAGCACCATTTTCATCTAGTGGTTTCGAGACCCTGGTCACAGACCTTCAGAGTTGCGCGTGCATTACATTGTTGACAAACATGATATCTTTATGGTCCAGCGAATTGCTCTCAAATGGTCTCGTTGCTCAGTGGTTGAATGCTGTGTTTCTGATCCGGCGACCCGGGTTCGATTTTAGTGGCAAGACTTGCTTTTTTTTAAATTTATGTTTGTAAAAAAAAAATCTTGATTTTAGGCATGCCTTGAGTTAGTTTGGGTTAGTTTTGTTTGATAGCGCCTCGGAGCGAGCGGAGGGCCATGCGTGAGGTGAAATGTGAAACAACTCTGAAGGCCTATGACCCGGTCTACGCAACGTCTTATGTTTTTGTGAGGAGCGGGTAAACATAGCGCAAATGTTAAAAATGCAAAATCTTTCTTTTTATTTTGAGGAATGCCTTGGGTTAGTTTTGTTTGGTTGCGCCCCCGGAGCCAGCGAAGCGAGCGGAGAGCCATGCGTACAACCAAGTTTCACCATTTGTTTTTTTTCCATTGGCAACCACCAGCTTAAAACATTTGAGGTTAGGATTAACATTTGCGCTATATTTAGCCTATCCTGTTTTTGTGGTGTTGAAGTTGCTAATATAATTTAAAAAATCATATTTAGTTTTTGAAGTGGATGGAATCTAGAACAGCCGTCTCGCATATTGACCTCTATGTTTTGTTTAATAAAAGTAATTAGAGTTATTGGCTTATGTTAATTATCAACTCCCATGTCTCCATTAGGCTACTGTATATTAAAACAAGCGGCTAGCGCTCCTACTAATTTTTCGATGCGAGCGGTGCGTGCGTGCGTAATGGCGAAACAAGAATAGGTATTATTATGGCTTTGCATAACCTTCCGCTCGCTTCGCTCGCTACGGGGGCGCAACCAACAAGAACCAACCAAAACTAACTCAAGGCTTGCCCATAAATGAGAAAAATAAATAAATTAATAAAAAGCAAACATAACCTTAAAAAAATAAACAAAACACAAATGAAAGCATTTCGCTAGACCGCAAAGACATGGATAATTTCGATTCATTCGACCATTACGCATGTCTACGGCTTTCGCATCGAAAAGTTAGTAGGAAAACTAGTCGGTTTTTATATTAAATATTTCTTAACTCTGCCATGTGTATTAATATGGGCAACCTTCTCGAGTTTTCTCAAGAAAAGGAATGATGACGAAAGCGTCGAGCTGCCATGCCAACTTTGAAAAATATTTTCAGGAAAATTTACACTTTTTCTGTCAATTCACACTTTTTTCTGTCAGTTTACACTTTTCTATCAATTTACACTATTTCTGTCAATTTACGCTTTTTCTACCATTCGTATCTACTAAGTTGGGGTTAGGTTTAGGGGGTTTGAACCCCTCCCCCCATGGCTCCAAAAAATGTTTGCCTCTGGCGGCTCTGCGGGACTTTTTACCTTCATTCGCTACAAGTATTCACTCGTGTCTACACACAGGCATATTACTTTGGCTCCCTGGCTTCCGCATGCGCAGAGTATGGGTGCGTTCGTTTACAAGTGTCTAAGACTTCACGCATGACCCTCCGCTCGCTTCGCTCGCTCCAGGGCCCAGCCAAACAAAACTAACTGAAACTAACCCAAACTTACCCAAATTAAAAAAAAAGCAAACATAATCATACTAACCCAACTAACTGAACCTAACCCAAGCTACAAGCAACAAATTAAAAAAAAGCAAACATAATCTAACTAACCCAACTAACTGAAACTAACCCAAGCTAAACCAAATAAAAAAAAAGCAAACAAATC
Source organism: Pissodes strobi (assembly GCA_016904865.1). Taxonomy (NCBI): domain Eukaryota; kingdom Metazoa; phylum Arthropoda; class Insecta; order Coleoptera; family Curculionidae; genus Pissodes; species Pissodes strobi. The sequence goes on from MU191843.1 coordinate 11,916, forward strand.
TTAAAAAGGTGGAAAAAAAAACGTATTGCCACCAACGGGAATCGAACCCACGCCGACCACATGACAAGCAAATGCTCTAACCACTACACCACTAGGCCACTCGGAAAGAACGCGCTGCATCGTAAAGATATTGGTAATTGAGGTATTTGTAGTGTAGGAGGCGTTGATTGATTCGTCACTCGCATTCTGCGCATGCGGAAGCCAGGGAGCCAAAGTAATATTCCTGTGTATAGACGCGAATCAAGTATTCTTCCTATCTAACCTAACTTCCCTCCCCCCCTTCCCACCACCCATGGAGATCGCCTAGCTACGACCCTGTAAACTTTACTTTGCTTATGCATATCATCGACCAATATTGTTATTTTCGTCTATACTTAACACCCTGCATGTAGACTAATCTAAGTAGATGCTCGTTATGTGTTATGTTGGTTGCCTACATCGCTCAAATTCCTGACTAATAAACTGTTTCATGCCAAAGCTAAACCATATTAAACATTTAATAGACGACGCACCTATTAATATCGGTTCGTAAAAACGACAATAATTTAAAACAATCTAAGCAGACCCATGAAAATACCGTTGTCTAAACTATATACATACTTGAAATCGCTTCCTCCATCGCGCGGAACATATGGCCTGGACATGGGCGTGGTTGTTGTTATGAAATATTTTCATATTACCTATGAGCTGAAGACATAATCCGTATCTGATAAATAATTATTATTGGAAATCCGGTAGGAATAATAATATGTGGGATTTTTTTACTGACCGCATATAAATCTGCATTTTAATTTTTGCGACCGGTAGACAATGTTAGAGAAAACGACAAAGATGGCCTGGAAGCGATATTGAGATATGAGCTTCAAACCCTGTGATATGTAACCAGCATCACATTTGCCTATCCCGGGATATTATTATGGCTTTGCATGGCCCTCCGCTCGCTTCGCTCGCTATGGGGGCTCAATTAACATGAACTAACCAAAACTAACCCAAAATTAAGAAAAAAGGTAAATTAATAAAAAACAATAAACAAAACATCTGTCGCGACCGACGGGAATCAGACCCGCAGCGCAGGAATGACAGGCAATCACTCTGCCTCCTATACCACCGATGCGTTGTAGAAATCTTGCCAGAACGTAGTGAATTTAATATGTAATCAAAAAGATGATGCTGGTTGCATATCACAGGGTTGAAGCTACACGGCTGGGATCTGTACCTAGACGCTTCTGAATTTGAGACCCTGTAAAAGATTCAAATCATGTTGGAGAGTCTTGAATATTTCACCATTTATAGAGGCACTTCTTCTCTCTCGGAGAGTGAAAACTGCGGTTTTCTGTCATATTTAATTGATTTTTAAAATTTGATTTTTTTTTAGGGTCTGCAATTTTGAACGTTTTTTTCGCATTTTGTTTTGTGAATAACTGCAAATCCGTACAGGCTAGAGAAAAACTAATATTATATTTATCTACGCTATCGACTCGGTTAAAAAACACATTTTAGGCGATTTTTAATTTTTTCGATTTTTTGAGGGAAGGTGGAAAAATCCATATCGACAAATCGATTTTTTAATGTTTTGAAAAAATTACTTTTTTCTTCAAACGTCAGTAAATCCGTCATTACTCGACTGTGTAGGCGGCCGTGAAGTTTCGTTTTTCCTCCGCCGGAGCTTTACTTTTCACTTTTCCGCCGGCGGAGGTAAAAGTGTTGTCATAGCAACATAGATACAATACAAACAGACAACAAAATAAGCGTCAACAACTCAAGATTTATTAAACTACAATTTGTATTTATCACTCAATTTGTGACTGCATTTCTAAAAATCACGAATTTAGGAACAAATTGGTTATTATTTAATCGAACTTACTCAATAACTGCTTATTAATACGTAAAACGCAATCGGAGACGCAAACTTAAAAAATAGTATATTATTTTATATGGAGGAAAAGTGATACTTTTCATGGCGCGCTCGGTAATAGAGAGCAAGCCATGAAAAGTCACTTTTCCTCCAAATAAAATATGCTGTTTTTTCTTCAAATGTCGACAAATTAATGCAAAAACATCTCTTTTTAAAAGTAATAATATCTAATTATTACTAAAGATAACTGGGTTCGCAAGGCGCGAAACATGAATCGATAGATTTTGAGAAACGAAACGCCAAAATATGGGGAATATAAAGATCTTTTAAACGAGGTATCACTTGACCCCCATTGGGGGTGAATCTTAAACGTGTTCTAGGCGGTTTTATTCACACGACCACTCTGTATAATTCAACAAATACATATTTATTTGGAGCAAATAAAACTCTGGTCTATTTTATTCATTAGTATACATCGTTATTTGCTTTTATCGTAAATATCTCGAACGTAACGAGCGCTACGCGGAAGAATCCCGTAAAGATACAGCGTCACACCCACAAATATATCTTTCGACGGTTTAATGCCGAAATCACTGTAATAAAATTATTAAAGTGATTACCCAGCGATTACCCTATAACGAGGTTTACTGTTAAATCGACAATCCACTTCCTGAAAACGGGCACTATAATCTACGAATTTGCTATAACTGTTTCGTGCATTATGGCAGATGAAATGCTTATATAGATTCGTCTTATCGGGAAATTTTACGGCGAATAATTCGATTTGGTTAACAGGAACAAAAATTAATTTGAATTTTAAAAAATTATGTTTTTTGGCTTATTCCGTGGGGGCCAATGATAGTGATTGTTAAAGCTGAAATGATAGTTGATTATCAATTAGAAATTAGCCTTTAATGTTCTTTGGACTTTTTTTGCAAAAATGAAATTGAGACTCAAATAATAAAAATATCAACCCTATAGACTTCAATGCCCACAACACCAACTGGCTCAAACATCACAACAAGACCGACAACGAAGGTAGAGAGGCTGAAGCATTTGCCATCAGCTGCGGGCTTACTCAACTTGTAGACGAACCAACTCGAATCTCAGACAGGGGCGAATTCGCCGCCCTCCTGGATCTTTTTCTGACCACCAATCCTGACCAGTACAAGGTTACAGTTGGTCCGCCATTAGGTACTTCCGACCACAAACTTATTACAACGGTTTGTGAATTGCCACTCATACAGAAGGATCCACTATTGCCTCGCAAAATCTGGCATTACAATTCTGCAAACTGGGACGATCTAAGGCAGTACTACCTAGATTTTCCTTGGCTCGACGTCTGCTTTGCCACTGACGACCCGTCAGACTCCTGTGAAGAGATCATGCAAGTAATCTCCTCAGGAATGGAAGCATACATCCCAAATTCCATCAAGTTACCATCAAAAGGAAAGCCCTGGTTCGACAAAAGATGCGAAAGAGCTGTAGGAAAGAAACAGCAAGCCTATAAGTACTGGCAGCAAAATCAGACCACTAAATATCGCAATTATTTTATCGAAGCGAGAAACGAGTGCAAGCGTGTGATCGACGAAACTAAGGACAAACACAATCAAAGGATCAGGAATAAACTTTTGCAATGCCCCAGTGGTTCCAGGAATTTCTGGTCGGTAGCAAAGGCAGTAAGTAACAACTTTACAAAAACGTCTCTCCCACCTTTGATGGACGAACGTGGCATCACGGCGACTACAGCCAAGGAAAAAGCAAACATGCTCGCCAAAATGTTTTCATCGCACTCTACCTTAGACGTGCCCCAAGGTAGGAGTCTCCCCACTATACCGAACATCAACACTACCATGGCAGAAGTCAAGTTTTCTCACCGTGATATTCGCAAAATCCTTAAAGAACTAGATACGCAAAAGGCATCGGGATCGGACGGAATACCTGCCATCGTGCTAAAGAACTGCGCCAACGAACTAACACCCGTTTTTTCCAGGCTTTTTTCTCTTTCTTACAGAAAAGGGATTTACCCATCCTCTTGGAAAGTCGCTCGAGTGCAACCTGTTCCAAAAAAAGGCAAGAAAACCACGCCCTCAAACTATCGCCCAATTGCCTTACTTCCAATAATCTCCAAAGTCATGGAACGTGTAGTCAACCAGAATAAGCAACAGAATAATCAGCGATAATCAATACGGCTTTCGCAAAGAGAGATCGACAGGAGATATATTGGCCTATGTCACTCATATATGGAGTAGGGCAATTGAAAACTACGGAGAGTCTCGAGCGATTGCGTTGGATATTTCAAAGGCATTCGACAGAGTTTGGCATGACGGACTGCTCAACAAACTGCCGTCCTTGGAACTGCCCGCCTCTCTCTGCAGCTGGCTGACCAGTTTCCTTAAGAACCGATCCCTACACGTTGCAGTCGAAGGACACATCTCGGACACATTCACCATCAACGCGAGCGTGCCTCAGGGCGCAATACTTTCACCAACTCTGTTCCTCATCTATATTAATGACCTGCTGATCGAAACGAATAATCCTGTTTACAGTTTTGCAGATGACAGTACCCTTGTCTCCCACTTTAGATCAGAAAAACCCTTACCAGCGACTGAGACTCATCACCGCAGACAGGAGCAGATTACAGCAATTAATCAAGACCTGGAGAAAGTTCAAACTTGGGGCGACCGAAATTTGGTCCAGTTCAATGCAGCAAAGACCTAAGCAGCAACGTTTACTAAGAGGGCCAATACAGCGGGCCCTGACATCATTATGGCAGGATCGACCATTCCTTCATCCTCGTCAATCGGGCTGCTGGGTGTCTCGGTCAACAGCAATATGTCATGGCATGACCATGTTGCTAACATCGCAAAATCAGCCTCCCAGAAGCTTGGTGCACTATTTCGCAACAAAAAACTCTATACATCGCAGCAGTTGCTCTTGCTGTACAAAGCGCAAATAAGACCATGCTTAGAATATTGCTCACATATCTGGGGTGCCGCACCAAAGCATACCCTAAAGCTGCTGGATTCCATTCAGAAGAGGGCTGTGCGTCTCGTCGGCGATCCGGAGTTGACCTGGAATCTGGATAGTCTGGAACATTGCAGACATGTGGCCGAGATGTCTCTGTTTTACAGATACTTTCACGGCAGATGTTCCCAGGATTTGGCCCGCATAATCCCGCCCCTGGCAACTCCTGTCAGACAGTCCCGACAGACGGCAGGAGCGCATCAGTTCATCGTACAACTAGAAACACCTAGAACATCGCTTTACCAGAACTCCTTTGTCTGGGACACTGCATCACTGTGGAACTCACTGCCAGGACATCTATTTCCCACTAATTACGACGTACAAATATTCAAGAACCGTGTCAATCAACATCTTCGCACACACACCGCTCGTCGAGCGCCATAGGATCTCCCTTTAGTATGTGTGCCACTGCCGTAAAAAAAAAACTTTAGTTTTCGAGTCGATATATTGATTTAAAAACTGGTTTCAATTGGTATGTCCTAACTAAAACACGCATTTGCGTCGTAAACCTTCATCATACAACTTGAGCAAAATATTAAGTTAAATATGTGCATTTTTTGCAAAATCATAGTTGGGTCATAATTGACAGTGGCATAACATGTTCAAATATTTTGCTATTAACGAGCGAATCTAAGATTAGAATATACTTTTGGTCCACTGTGTAGCTAGGTAAGTACAAAAAATGGAAAGGATAAAACGAATTCTCTTTACGTCTATCACTTATATATGATTCTAATTTTTAGTTGAGACACCCGATAGAGAATTAGGTAGTTGACATTTCGGGGTTCAAGGTAAACCGTCGCCATGGGAGCGTGAATACAACAATAAAATTATCATATTTAATAACATAAAGTTATTACATTTTATTTTTTATAAATAGACTTGCGAGGAGCTAAATAATAATAATAATAATAATAATAATAATAATAATAATAATAATAA
>MU191843.1:17749-32967 GCA_016904865.1 Pissodes strobi
TAATAATAATAATAATAATAATAATAATAATAATAATAATAATAATAGTAATAATAATAATAATAATAATAATAATAAAATCTCGGGGGCTCACATCTCTTGTGAGTACGGGCATGGCAAGCCCGAGGTACCCTAGCTGGATTCCCGCTTTACTTGTCATGGGCGGGATCCCTTCTCCTTAATCTTTCCTATTCGGTCACCCTTGACCAACTCTTGTTTTTTTCCGACCCTGACGCTATTAAAGCATTCGAGGGCAAGGGATCATTCCTTTTCTTTTTTTTTTCTCAAACATGTTCCAACCCCTTTATTTTTACCCATTTACTCCCCAATCCTGAGATATCTAGTATATCCCTCCTTCCCTATATTAAGAACCCGCAAGGAAGTCTACGGACTTAGGGTTTAACAAACCCTCGGACCTTAGTCGCACCGTTGTTGGGGTTAGCTCCCCCTTCAATGTGATATGTTGCTCCTGTAAATACAAAGGGTAATCAAGGCAGCCGGCGCGGGGCTGCGGACTGGCCCCGTTCGGAACCGTCATGATGATCAGTCTGACTTGGATGGCAGTGAAGCGAGTGGCACTGCTCCAAGGATTGGCTCTACTCAAACGTATGAAACGGAGCTCAGCCAGTTGGAAATGTTTCAACACAAGAAGTGTTGCCCACCCAAGCTGGCCTCCCCCGGCAGCGCATGAAATGGACTGAAGACATTAATATCAATCTCATGCGTTACTATCTCCAAGTAACAAATAACGAAACCAACACTACTGGATACAGGGTGTCCCTCCATAGAGAGTTTATTAGATGTCGACCAGAACTAGCGCACCTATCAGAGCAAAGGTTAGCAGAGCAAATTCGTGTCATCAGAAGAAATAACAGACTTTCACCAGATGTGATTCAAAAACTACGAACCGAAGTTGACAATATGCTCGAAAACCACCCACAAGATCAACAAGTACGGGTTCCTTCGGAACTCGCACCAGAAGGCAACCTCCCTCATCCCAACTTTCCACCACCTCCAGATCCTCTGGAAGACCTGGTAGATGAGGATACCTCTGATCTTAAGGAAGAGATTCGCTCGGCTTTCATCACAGCACTGGCCGAATTTGGAGGAACAGACCCCACTACGCGATACACACTACCAAAATTAAATAGCTCGAGAAAATTAGCAATTATGGTCCATATCCTGGATTCTGAAGTCTTACCGAAGTACTTTCAGGAGCACAACTCATTTGTCGATTTTAATTTGGGCATCTATAGTGCCGCCCTCTCCACCGTCCGAATCCTTGGTGTACAAGGTCAGGAGACACGATAAAATAAGAAGACAAAAACTTGATCCTCCATGGCGTCGGAGGCTTACTAAGAAAATTTCTGACCTGCGAAAAGATGTGACCCGACTGCAACAATACAGAAATGGAAACCGAGCAAGTAAACTCGTGCAACAAGATCCAGCGAAGAACGCAGACCCACGCTAAGTTCAACCCTAACAATGTAACTATCGAGCTAGTACTTGACACACAAACTCAAAAACTGAGAGCATCGGCACAACGTCTACGGCAGTACAATGAATCGAATCTGAGGAAACAGCACAACAAATTATTTTCACGAAACCAAAAATAATTTTACAAAAACCTGCAGGACGAACCTACACGAAAGACTGATAATGGCTTACCCTCAAAAAAAGATGTTGTATTCTTTTGGAATGGCATTTGATCTACCCCAGTCGAACATAAAGCCGATAGTCACTGGATTGTCGGATTGTCCAAGAACAACGGGACTCCAATGACATCACCCAGATGTCACTTGATGAAATAAAGCCAGAGACCGTAACTACCGTGATCAAGAATTCACTGAACTGGAAAGCCCCTGGGATAGACCAAATTCATAATTTTTGGTATAAGAAGTTTACAAGCTCTCACCAGTACCTTGCCAACCAGTTCACCTCCTTCCTCAGTGATCCATGCAATGACCCGCAGTTTATGACTCGAAGGATCACCTACCTGCTGCCAAAGGATGAGAACACGCAAGACCCGGCTAAATACAGGCCAATCACCTGTCTGCCTACCATCTATAAGATTTTCACAGCCTGCCTTTCAGATGAGATTTACAATCATTGTGTGAACAATAATGTACTCGGCGAGGAGCAGAAAGGCTGTATTAAGGACTCCCAGCCCAGGGTTGCAAGGAGCAACCCCTCATCGACGCTGTGATTTTGGGACAGGCAAGGAGTAAGCGGAGAAACCTGTCTATGGCTTATATTGATTACCGCAAAGCCTTTGATTCCGTTCCTCACTCATGGCTAATCCATATTTTAAGGCTGTACAAAATAGAGCCGAAAGTAGTGTCCCTCCTGGAATCCCTTATGGGCTCCTAGTGTACAACTCTGCATCTCATAAATAAGTATCACATCTGATTCCATCAACATTCGCCGCGGGATTTTCCAAGGTGATTCCCTTAGCCCACTATTATTCTGTCTAGCGCTTAATCCACTTTCTAACATGTTGAATAAGAGTGGATATGGCTACATCAAAAATGCAGAACAGGGGCATAAGATCACACATCTCCTATATATGGAAGATATTAAGCTGTACGCTTCATCATCCACTGAGCTTCGAGGCTTACTCCGAAGAACTGAAGAATTCTCCAGGGATACCTGTATGTCGTTTGGATTAGATAAGTGCAAGACTTTCAGTGTAAAAAAGGCGTTCAGCATGCAATGGACTTTGAGCTTAGGGATGGAACTGCTATCGGTCCAATGGACGAGGAGGAAACGTATAAGTATTTGGGAGTGCAACAATCCCGAAATATTGAGCATAAACGAACAAAGGACCAAACCACTAAGAAATTCACAGATCGGGTGAAAAAGATCCTGAAAACCAAACTGTCTGGAAAGAATATGTGCAACGCCATCAACATCTAGGCTATCCCTACGCTAACATATACGTTCGGAGTGATAAAATGAACCAAGACAGGAAAACCAGGACCTGGAGAGGAAAATTCGGACAATACTAACTAAGCCCCGAGCACATCACCCGAAAGCAGCCATCGAGCGTGTTACACTTCCAAGATATGAAGGTGGACAAGGTATCATCAACCTCAAACGACTCCACAGTAAGCAGATCATCAACCTCGGAAGGTACTTTAATCAGAAACAGGATACATCCCCACTTCATAGAGCTATCTCTCATTCTGATAATAATTATACGCCTCTTGACCTACAATGTAATGGACCCTTAGTTGATCATCACACTGCTGAGCCTACAGACGAGGATCTCAAATACTCCTGGAAACAGAAGGTGTTCCACGGAAGACATCCTCATGACTTGAGCAAAGAACATGTTGACTATCCAGCATATAACATCGGGTTGTAGGATGACGTCAGCCACTGATTACACCCATAGGCACAACCAGGTAGCAAAGATCGTACATCCCAGGCTAGCTCTTCATCACAACCTCCTGGCGACCAGCACTCCATATTACGAGTACACACCATCAGCTGTCCTGGAGAATGAGGATTGCAAATTGTATTGGGATCGATCTGTTATAACTGACCGTACCATCCTCGCCAATAGACCTGATATTATACTCATCCTGAAGAGGCAAAAGCAAACCTTCCTCATTGATGTTACGATACCCAACATCAATCATCTGCAGCAGTCTTATGGTGAGAAATTAAATAAATATGGTGAACTCGCTGAAGAGATCAAGAAAATGTGGCTACAAGATCAAGTCACTATCGTGCCTATAGTTATATCCACAACAGGTGTAGTACCGAGAACTCTCGCCCAAAACCTCAAACAGCTTAATATCCACCCTTATACTATTACCCAAAATCCGAAATTCGTCCTCCTAAATGCAAGCAACTTAGTCAGAAAATTCCTGCATTTGCCTGTGAATTAAAATAGAAGCCGCCATCTTGCTAACAGCCGATGGTTGGTATACACTGAACCTCCTCACAAGGGGAGAATCTGACAAAATAATAATAATAATAATAATCATAATATTTTAATAACAGAAGCGCTACATTTTTTTTATTTTTATAATACTGTTTTTTTTGACGAGAGGACACACGAAATAAATATATGATTATATTATAAGACAATAATAATTTTAATTTACATGCGGAAATATCAAGGTATAATGGAGGTAATGTCAAAGAGAGCCGATGTGGTATTTTTACCTAACATAGGTGGTAAAAACAGAATGACCTGTCGAAGAAGTGAAATTTTCAAGTTTTTAGACGAACCCTGTATACTAAATCTTAAGTCAAAGGAAATTTTTTGTGCCCTCAAAAAATAGGACTTCTGAGCATAAGGGACACTTTTATCACAGTTTAAGTGATAGAGATAAGTTTAGAATATCTATATACTCTTCCTTTATCAAACACAGTTTTGGATTTTGGGGAAATTAATCTTAATGTCTGTGTATAAGAGGGTATTTAAGCAATTTTCGGTTCCTAACATACCATAGTACACATTTACAGTGTTGCCAAATTTTATTTTGTCATTTTCCTACGCCAATGAAATTCCCTAAATTTTCGCCAACTTCTATTTTCTCCACTACTATACTAAATAATTTTAATGAATTTCGTATGTGAACTAACTCAGAAAATTCTTAGATCTTACAAGGAAAATTCGGTGCAATCAAAAATTGACTGTGGGAATAAAAAGAAAAAACCTCAAAAACAGTCAAGTCAACATGTAATAGCGAAACATCGCCTATATCCAGTAAGAAACAAAAACTTGCTGACAAAAATGCAGAAAAAAATGGACACAATTGAAAACCTACCAATTTCTGTTTAAAGAAGCTAGAAGCAACTTTCTCTCGAAACTAGGCCCTTGTCCACGGAAACTGCGAAAGTCACTAATGATGAGTTTAAGATGTCATATAAAACACTGTCACTAAAGAGAAGTATAAAGAAGGTGTACCTGGATGTGGAGAGATATTCCCCAATTCCTGTTAGTAACACCTTTGAAGTACTTACTGACACCGAAGGCGGCGATGCGAGAGATGACGCAAGTAATATTGCCTCATCTTCAAGAGTCATGACAACGAGGAAAGTCCTGACTAAGACACAAAATACTGCCAGCCAGGCCTAAAATTTAAAGGCCTTTAAAAGCTAAACCAACTTTGCCATCTTCCATAGTGATTAAGGGAGGGCTCGCAAATCGTAAAGATTTTGCAAATACCCTAAAGAGTGCGCATATAGAAAATTACACGTTAAACTATACGAACAATTCGGATATTGTTTATTGCAAGTTAAGCAAAGATTGGGCAACTTTAAAAATAATTCTAGAAAAAGATCAATTGAAATACCATTCTTACTCAGAATCGTCACAAAAAACACACGCCTTTGTGTTGCTCGGACTGGATGGAGACACCCAGCACGATGAAGTGCGTAATGCAATTATAGATCAATATAACCTCAACGTTAAAAGTATTTTCCAAATGAAGAAACCTCGTGATGTCTTCTATAAAAAAAGTTCAATAACAATTTTCCATACGAGTTTGGGAAACATGAGAAAATCGAGGTTAAATTGAAACATGCAAAAAAATTAGTCTTGAAAAACGCACCCGTCTATTAAACAATTTTAATTTAATGGCGTCTTCCATCTTTGAAATTGAAATGACAGAATAGGATTATGCGAGCGAAGCGAATGGAGGGCCATGCAAAGCCATAATAATATTTTGGGTTAGTTTTGGTTAGCACTTGGTTAGTTCTTGTTGATTGAGCCCCCGTAGCGAGCGAAGCGATCGGAAAGCCATAATAATACCCCGGGATTGGTAAATGTGATGCTGGTTGCAGGGTTTGAAGCTACACGGCCGGGGTCTGTACCTAGACGCTTGTTTATTTTGCTAGCAGTATACGTATATAAAGTGCTCAAAATATGTAAATGAAAAAAATATGGAGGCAATTGCCGTAATATTTTTATACCATGGCCGTGTTGTGAGAACAATGTAGGCTTCATACGTGTCCAGTTGTCCTATAGTCTTTAACCCATACGAAACCGAGGAAATACCCTTCAAGATACCAAGCAGATGGCAAGCGAGAAATCCATTTGTCAAGGAATATTATGTGCTCTACAATGTTGCATGTTAAGATATTACATTTTTGAACTTGTGAATACTTTGATTATTAGAGACAGCAAAGGCTTGTAGTTATTTATACAATGATAAAGTATCCTTCGAGACGTGCCACTTTTACGAGTATTCTTTACGCGGAATTAATTATTATTAGTCCTTTTTATTTTTCGTTGATGGCATTTGTACAATGATCATTAATTCTGTTACAAAGTCTCAGAATATTATACAAGACGAAATTCTATTTTATGTAATGATAACTTAAAGTACTTTCGAGGTGTTAGGGAAAACAAATTATTTATTAAAATTAATCCTCTTGTATCTTATCGGTAAGCAGTTCAGGAAAGCTCTTTGGTGTTTTCTTTTTTAGAGTTTGCAAACTTCCGTGAAACTCCTTGCTTCATCATTTTGTGACACATTTTACAGATCTTTGGGAAAGCCAACTATGCCTCGGCCCAAGATGCTTTCAATTTCAATATTCACGAGTAAATTATTAACTTTTTTACCGAGAGATTTTGTAAAACAAAATTGACTTAACCGTCCAGTTCTGCATATTTCTCGAGCCACTTCAAACAGTTTAAAATCGCTCTGGTACATTTTGATTGGATAATAAACATTCCTCGGACGGTACCAATACGGGCATGGAATGTCGTTTTTCTACGAAAAAAAACACGCACAAGCGGTTGTGGAAGTTATTTTCGCGGCAAGTTGCCAAATTTGTAACTTGCAAGAGACCAAAAAAAAAATTGAAGTGTCTGGTTAATTTATTGACACTGCTGCAGAGCGCAGAATGAGTCGTGTCGTTTCAGTAATAATTCTATATTAATTAGTATATTATAATTAATCATATATGGTTTATATAATAACAAATAAATATATCACACCGAATGAAATACAAGACATAAGAGTAGTAACCTCTGCTAACACCGGCACAGATTACAACCTAGTTCTCGGAAAGTTCGTCATGGAGTGGCATCGAAGAATAAAACAGAGACCAATAATGATTGAAAAATACAACATAGAATCATTGGATAACCAAATATCTATATGAAAGCAGACCAAGTGGAAAATTTACGTCGGGAAACATAACAGACAAGAATGTGGAAGACAGCTGGAATATAATTAAGATACCTACAAGAGGCAGCTAACGAATCAATAGGGAAAAGAAAAATAAACTTAACTTCGCAAATTAAACCCAAGCCTTGGTTCACACAGGAGGTAAAAAGGCTGGCAGAGGAAAAAAAGGAAAGCTACTTACAATGTAAAAGCACACCGACAGAGGAAAACTGCAATAACTATAAAGACACAAGAAATAGAGTCAACGCGGCAGTCAGAAGAATCAAAAGAGACTACTGGGAGAAGTTCTCCACAGACATGGAACATGATCTTTATGGAGCCCAGAGGAAAGTTTGGAAGATGCTCAAAAACGAATACATTCAGACCAAAAGGGAACGAGTGGAAAACATATTTTAGAAACCTATATGACAATACTGACAATACGGTAGAACCTCAATCACAGGAAACAGAGGAAGAGATCACGAATAGATTAACGATTACAGAGGAGGAAGTTAGTATGAAGATTAAAAACCTGAAAAACAGAAAAGCTCCGGGAGTGGACGACATCTCCAATGAACTCATAAAATATGGAGGTAAAGAGCTAAACCACATCGAGCATACCAACAGAGTGGCACAAAAGTATCACCATACCAATTTTTAAAAGGGACAAAAAACCAATCATGAAACTGCTCAGCAGCCTTGTCAAAAGCATCTTAAAACACACCATCGAAAACAAAGATGAACAACAAGGATTTCGGAAGAATAGATCAACAACTGATGCCCTGTTTATTGTGAGATAGGTAAAAGAGAAGGCGATCGAATTCAGCTACCCTGCTTATGTGTGTCTTATTTACCTAACAAAAGCGTTCGACAAAGTACAGCTGCCCGATATACTGGACATATTGAGAAAGAAACAAATCCCAACATCAATCATAAATATAACCAGAAATCTGAACACAGGCAACACTACAAGAATAAAAGTGGACCATCAAACAACAAAAGACATACCGACACTAACAGGAATAAGACAGGGTGATAGCCTCAGCCCAGCCCTTTTTAACCTCGTCATGGACGAGATTATACACAGTGTGACAATAATGAACAGGAGATACAGACTGAACAACAAGCCAATCAACATGGTATGTGTTATGCGGATAATGCGGTAATCCTGGCAGAAACAGAAAACGATCTGCAAAGGCAAACACATAAGTTTTATCAGAGTAGTAAAAAATACAATATATCAATCTCCATTGATAAAACAAAATATATAATATTCTCCAAAAAACCAGTAAGGTGTAAAGTCGTAATAGACAATAAACCAATAGAATAGGTAAAGAGCTTTCGTTACTTAGGAGCGGACACATCAAGCAACAATTTCAGGATGTCTGAGAGGTATCATCTGGAAAAATAACCATATGCGCATTGATAGTAAGGTGCGGATATATAAGTCCTGTGTTAGACCAGTGCTAATCTATGGTATCGAGACTAGAGCTGACATGAATAAGACAAAGAGAATCCTCAGAACAGCGGAGATGAAAACCTTAAGAACCATCGCAGGGAAGACACTTAGAGACAGGGTGAGAAACAGTGACATAAGAGAGGCATGCAAGGTGGAGGACATAGTGAGATGGGGAGGAAAAGAAGAAGATATCGGCGTGATCACATAGACAGAATGGACCAAGAGGGACTAGCATACATCGCTAAAGACGGAAAACCAGCAGGCCGACGACCGCTAGGAAGACCACCTAAGAGATGGAAAGATAGCTGGAACTCTATCTCACAGGATAACCAACCGAATTGAGCCTTTGCAATTAACAGACCTTAAGGTCTTTTTGAAGTAGAAGAAGAAGAAGATATATGGTTTGTGTTGAAAATTATAATGCTGGTAGCTATGGTTAATAATAAAATTAAAAAGAATCTAAATAAGAATAATAAGCCTAAGTAACAATTGAAACGTAAATAAGAAGAAGATACAAAAAAACTAAGCAAAAATTGAGTCGCGAAATGAAATGCACATAAAAATTATGCTTTTGTTAGTTTATACGAAGAGAAAACAAAGCAACATTTGTAACTTAATAAGGAAGAAAAGAGAAAATCGGTCTCTAAATATAAAGAAAAATTGACTTAAGGATCAATTGAAAGATAAATAAGAAAAGAAGAAATGGATATCTAAATAAGAAGAAAAATTTGAACGCATGAATATGAAAAAGCCACAATTGAAATGTTAATGAGAAAAATAGGTTTCCAGGGAAAAAATAAACCAAGCAAGAATTCAACTGTAAATAAAAAAGGAGAAATAGGAATCCAAATAAAACGACAAATAAACCTAAGCAACAACTGAATTGTAAAGAAAAAAGAAAAGAAAAATAAGGAATTTAAAAAGGAAAATTAAAGTAAGTGAAATAGGAATCCAAATAAGAATAATAATAAACCTAAGTAACAATTTACAAACGTAAATAAGAAGAAAATAACAAAATCTAAATTCAAATAAGCAGAAAACTAAACCTAGCAACAACAAAATATTAGAAATCTAGAAAAAGAAAACTCTTTGACATGCAATAAAAAAATAAGAAAAAATTGAAACTTAAATAATTAATCTGTATTTACTACCTTCATTTGGATGAAGCTTATGCTTAAGTTTGCTTTTGTTAGTTTATACGAAGACAAAAACAAAGCTACAAGGAGCAATTAGCGACTCATTATGGACTAAGTGTCGACACTGTGTCGACTCGTATATTTGGGCACGACACATTTTTAAAGCACAATGTCGACCTTTGACCCATTATGTGTGGGCAATGAGACCAAAATGGTGATCAAAATATGTACCCAATAATGCACAAAATATACCCAAAACTTAGTCCAAAATGTGCCTTAATTTTTGCTAAAATGTGTCTCGAGTGTGTCTAAAGTGTTTCTATTTTGCTCCAAAATGATTATGTTATGTTTCCATTATGTTTCTAAAAGTGAACTTAAGTATGCCTAATGTTTGCCCGTCTTGTTTCCAAAATATTACTGTATACTGTGACCTGTTTATAGTTACAAAATCGACACACGCATTGTTCCAAATTGCGGTGAAAATATTATTTGGGTGTTCATTGTGTATCAAAATAAACTCAAATAGACACAAATTATATTTCTACTTGAAATTTTCTGGGCATTTCTGGGTATATCGTGGACACGCAATTAAAGGAGTTTATTTGTCTCGAATTCATCTGCATGTGTGAAGTGTTATTGTATTTCTTGTAGAGTCGTATATAAAATGATCGTATTTATATAATGGGCAATTTTCGTGTACGTGACTTTAATTTGTATTGCGGCCTCAAAAATCAAGGTAAATGAGATCTGGTCACTCGCCACAGATGAGCTACATTTCGTGGTTGGGGGGTTCCAATAGCCATAGCAGTCTATGGGGGTACTCCGACAAGAATGGCGAGGCGGTGATCCAATTGGCGGACGCAAACAGTCTAATTCTCTTACACGACAGTAAGTTACCAGCCTCCTTCAACAGTGCTAGATGGCGTAAAGGATATAACCCAGATCTGATATTTGTGAGCGACCGGATAAACCACCAATGTGTCAAGAGAGTATGCCCACCCATTATAAACACCCAACATCGGCCAATTATGTGTCAGGTTGTGGCTATAGCCCGACCGCAGACGCAGATATAACTTTCAAAAAGCCAACTGGCCCAAATTTCAGAAATTACTGGATAATGCTGTGGACACACTTATTCCCATCACAAGCTCATACGATAGATTTGTGGAAATCGTTAAAAAATGCTCAGGGCTCTCCATTTTCAGAGGCTGCAATACTGATTATATCCAAGGCCTAACAACAGCGACGAAGGATCTACAGCAACATTACCTAACTCTCTTCGAGGCCAATTCCTTCGGAGAAGATGCAATAGAGGCGGGCAAGCACTAGTCAGCTCTATATCCCAGGCCAAGAGAGAGAACTGGCGCAAAAGCATCCACAAGGCGTGGAGACTACTAAAACGCCTAAATAGCGACCCAACTCATTCAAGAGCCTATGCCAACGCAACGGCAGACCAAATAGGCACTCAGCTCGTAAAGAATGGCAAGCCAGATCAAATGCCCCCTATACACGAAACGACCAAATTAGATAAATGATTCAATCTCACGATATTCTCCATACATGATCCAACAGAAAATGCTGAAGAAGATACTAAGGAGGAATTTTATGAAATACTAAACCAACAGTATAAAGCAGCCCCAGAACATGATATAAAAATAGTAATGGGAGATTTTAATGCTAGGTTAGGAAAGGATGAGTATCTAAGAGAAGTAGTAGGAAGACATAGCTTACACGATACAAGAAACGATAATAGACCCCGGCTAACAAAGTTTGCCGGGGTCCAAAGAAAGAACATTTATAAAGTCACATGGGTTTCAAACGACGGAACAACTCGTAACCAAATAGAGCATGTTCTTATAGATGCACGACACTCTAGTAGCATCATTGATACACGAAGTATGAGAGGAGTAGACAACGATACTGATCATTTCCTGGTTATGACCAAGTTAAGAATAAGAATAGCAACAGAGAAAACGGAGCAAAACGAACGAAAAACAGGATCAGACTTAGAAACTTTTCAAGCAGAGAATAAGGAAGTTGACTATCAAATAGCCATAAGTAACAAATTTGACGGTCTAAGACACAAGGAAGACGACATAGAGCTGAAGAAGACATGACAGCAAATAACAACAATCATGGAAGAAGCAACAAAAGAAACCATTGGAAGAAGGAGGAAACGCTTAAAAAGGAAGTGGTTTCACAGAGAATGCAAGGAAGCGCTAGATATAAAAACTAAAAAACGACTGATAATGCTAGCAAACCCTACAGATGAGAACAAGGAAGAATTTCACAGGACAAGAACAGAGACAAGACGATTGATTAGAACTAAAAAGAGGAACCACCTGGAACATCAAATACGGGAAATAGACAGAAATAGAGATATGAATCAAGTACGGAAATTCTATAGCGAAGCAAAGCGAATGAGAAAAGGTGGAAGTGTTGGAGAAACAAAAGCCATGAGAAATGAAAAGGCGAGCTAATAATGACGAAAACGGAAATTGTCGGAAAATCGAAGGAGTACTTTCAGGAGTTACTAAATATTGAGAGTGAGACAGAACAAGAAAACATTGCCTACCATTCAGCAGATGTAATAGTACCAACACCAACACCTCAAGAAGTTAAGAATGCGATAACATCTCTCAAAGACCACAAAGCGCCAGGCAACTATGGTATAAATGGAGAACTGCTAAAAAAAGGAGGAAACGTTCTGCACCAAAAAATATATAAAATAATTCTAAAAATATGGGAACAACAAAGAATACCTAAAAAGTGGAACGGAAGCGTCATTATACCTATACATAAGAAAGGAAACAAGGAACAATTTCGAAATTATGGAGGTATATCGCTTATCAACACAGCATACAAAATCCTAGCAATTATAGTAGCGAGGAGGCTGACCCCTTATGCGGAAGATATTATCGGCGACTATCAATGCGGCGGATTTCTTGTTGGAAGGTCGACGATAGATCAAATATTTTCGATCAGACAAATATCAGAAACGAACTGGGAGTTCAACCGGGATGTTCACCAAATCTTGGTGGATTTCAAGCAAGCATAATGACTCAATAAAAAGAAGCAGGTTATGGCTGGCAATAGTGGAGATGGGAATACCAAGGAAAGTAGTGGAGCTAACACAAATGTGCGTAACAAACTCATATGCACAGGTAAGGGTAGGAAATAAAACATCAACGCCATTCAGTGTAACATCAGGACTCAGACAAGGAGACCCCCTATCACCGTTGTTATTTAATTGTGCCTTGGAATATGCAGTTAGCAAAATAGCGTCGGAGCTAACAGAAGGCTAAAAACTGCTGTTGGCCTTTGCTGATGACATAGATATAATGGCTCATTCATTCAACAAGAGACATACGAGAGGTTTTTTCACAGCTGGAGGATGAAGCAGGTAATCTGGGCCTACGAGTAAACGAAGAAAAAACAAAATCCATGGTAGTTACGAATAATCCAAGGCCTCGAATTAGGCAGAATATAACCCTTCGAAGTGGTTAAGGAATTTAAGTATCTGGAAGCGGTAATCACGGATGACAATCGAGTAGAAAAAAATGTCTCAGCACGGGAAATAGGGCGTTATACTCTCTCACAACAATATTGAAATTTAAGCTGTTAAAAAGACAATCCAAACTAACTTTGTACCGGTCAATAATTCAGCTGGTAGTTACTTATGGCAGCGAAACCTGGACCCTCAATCAACGGGAAATAAATAAGCTTCTTGTGTTTGAAAGAAAAGTCCTCAGCATGATATTTGGACCCAGTAGAGATGAAAAGACAGGGGTGTGGAAAAGACGCCACAATGCTGAATTGGCAACAATGTATGGCAGTGAAAACATAGTCAGGCACATAAAAGCTAACCGAATAAGATGGGGGTCATGTAGTATGATCAGAAGACAAAAAGTTGATATAAACAGTATTCCTTGAGAGACCTGATGGCAGAAGATCAAGAGGTAGACCCAGAAAAAGATGGAAGGATGCTGTCGCAGCAGATCTATCTATGATGGGAGTACAGCGGTGGCAAGTGGACGCACAAGATCGTATGAGATGGAGAGCAATAGTGGATGCGGTTAACACTCACCCAGAGTTGTAAAGTCAGGAAAGAAGAAGAAGATAAAAAAATCTAAATAAGCAGAAAAATAAATCTAGCAACAAATGAACAGCAAATAAGGAAAAAAAAGTTTGCTTTTGTTTATTAGTTTTTTTGGGAAAAGGTTCCTGATTTTAAAAAACGAGTACTCAATAGTCACATTTTTTAAGTGAAACTTCCTTAGCGAGAGTAAAGTCAGAAAAAATGAAACGCTTATCAAAGTGAAACGCCCGGCCTTTAATTAAGCATGTTCCAGTATACCTAGAAGGTTGAAATTTTCAAGATATGTAGCCGGGGTAAAATGAGGATCCTGGTTGAAAACTGGACCCTGTAGCCCCCCCCCCCCCCCCCCATTACCCGTTCGGATCGAAAATCTCACAGGCGAAGTGATGACCCCGTACGGGGCCATCAGGGGAGGGGGAATTATACCCCCATCCCCACCTCTCCGGATATCCAAACATTTTGGAAGAAATGGGAAAAAATTGAAAAAACGTAAAAAATTGTCCGGAAAGTTAATAAAAGTATTATAACACTAAATAAGAAAAAAAATAGTTAGAAAAATGCGGTTTTGGCCGAAAAAAAAGGCGAAGGAGTTTAGCTACGAGGTCAAGGATGGAACAAAATGCTTTTTGAAAGAAAACAACATTTTTTTAAAAAATTGGAAAAAATAGAAAAAAAACTAAAAAAAAAAGGTTCGTTATAAGACGAAAAAAAAAATTAAAAAACAAAAGATTGTTCAGAAAAACGTATTATAAAACCAAATATGAAAAAAAAAATCATAATAAAAAAAGAAAAAATTATTCGGAAAGTTAATGAAAATATTATAAAACGAAATAAAGGAAAAAAACTTAAAAAAGTTAAGAAACGCGTTTTTCGGCGAAAAAAAAGATAAAAAGGAACAAAAAATTTTAAAAATGTCAAAACCGGGGGGGAAAAGTTAAAAAAGAACTTAAAAACTCAATTTCTAATATATATTTCAGAAGTTTCACTTGAGTTGTGTGCTTATAAAGGTGAGGCACATAATTTGTTTTTTAAATAAATTTGCAATTAACATTTCGGAAGGTACCCCATGGTCTTTTTTTGTTTGCTTTTAGTATGTTTTGAGAAAGGCATAGGGGAGGGCTACCGAAACATTAATTGCAATTATTTTCATAAAAATGTAACTATTGAGTACTGGGTCATTTTTTTAAATCAGGAACCTATTCCCTTATTTTGTTTTAAGCGTAACGTCAAAGTTTACAGAATTAAAAATATAAGTTGATTCACTCCTGGTGCCAGTCTACAATGGAGAGCTAGGTATGTATTAGTTTATTATAAGCTTTTATTTAACTTCACTTGTATGTTTGGATCAAATCTTACAAGTTAAATTTGTCCTACTTCCATGGGATTCTTGT
>JAEQML010056978.1:0-32967 GCA_016904865.1 Pissodes strobi
TATCATGATGACAAAAAGGAAGTGTTTTTATCACTAAATTCTGTTTAGCACGCTAAGTGTAGACGAACTTATACAAGAAGTGCTTACAAAAAATCTGAAACGGAGAGCAATGCTTCCGAACCTAAAACTGGTGAACGATGTAGATCTTCTCATTCACATGTTTGTATATTATGCAATAAAAGTCGTGACAGTAACGGTTTACGGTAACGTAAACAGATGTTAGAGGCTTGAAGTTATGCCAACGACGCAAACCTTAACGTGTAGATTGACATGTGCTCATGCGCATTGGAAAATTATCCACGTTACCGTTCTACGGACTACGTGGGCTTGCGTTTCCCCACGGCAACGTGAAACGTGATGAAATTGTTGCTTTTTGTGACAGAATCTCGAACAGTCGGCTACGTCAAACATCAATTTCATGGTTTTTGTGGTTATTGGTTACACATTTATTTTATTTGTAATTATTCCAGAGATACGTGATTTGTCTGATTATTCTAAATTTGTTTTTGGAGAATTTGGAATTCGGTATATTTTGGCTTTACGCAATATGAGTACTGAAAACATTTTTAGCACTCGGTTTCGGTTCAGCGAAAATTATGACCTTCATTTGCTAAGGGAGGTTTATGGACAAAATCCTTACGAAGACCCCAAAAGGTGGTATACCAGACAACTAAATATGATTCAAATTACTGGAAAATCACCTTGCATCCAAACCCTTAGGGAACGCGTTCAAAACTTGGTAAAAAATACCTAATAAAATCTAAATTGAACGAAGGAAAGTAAGTCATTTATATGTTCATTTATGTACTACTAAGGGCGGCATAAATATAAAAAAATAAAGCCAAATGCGTACCTTCTTATTTCTATTTCAACAAAAAATAAAAATACAAGTCACCAAACACGAAAAAAGATAAAAACTTATTGTGGAATGTGGATTGCCAGGCTAGGATTTTACAATCTATTGGCAGTTGACGACTTTGACGTTTTCACGTTACTTGCCACCACGGTACGCTACTGGCGCTACTTCAACAGGCAATTTACAAAGCTCTGAAGGCTTCCGTAAACGTAGAAATTCTTGCGTTTATGCCTATGTTAAGGTTTACGTGTTGTACTAACTTCAAGCCTCTATTAACATTTAATAAGCAGAATGAGATCTGGAAAATTGCAAAAAAATTAACGACCAACAAATCTTGCACCGAATTCAAGAATTTAGTGATAATTCAAGTTGCGAAGCAAGAAAGAGCCATAAAAATAAACTAGAAGTTAAAAGAATCATAAATCAAAAAAATAATCTTTTTCAATCAGACCTTAAGGAATTAGTTAAAGTGTGGCAAGTATAACTTGAACAGCGGAAAGAATGCGGACAAAAAATTGGCGACGTTGTCGAGTAACTTTAAGATTTTTTGAGAATTAATATTTATACCTATTATTTAGATAAACACATAATTTAATATACTCATTAACTCATTGAAAATAACTGGCAACTGAAACTTAACTATTACTTCAACTTTAATTCATAATCTATTTTACACATTATCAATTTAAATAAGTTTGCGACATTTATATCTATTTGGCCAATACATCCGGCAACAGGTGCGTCAAGTTCCTCTCGTCCTCGTGACAAAGCGCATCACGGCGATTGGCTGCAAGCCATTTTTCCTCGCTTCGCTCCTCAAACGTCGCTGTTTCAAATAAGTTTGCCACACTTTAATATTTGTTCCGGATATATTAGCAATGTTTATAAAGCAGCAGAAATAGCAATAGCCGCCATAGTTAAGCTAAACAAGGAATACGCAGAAAAAATTGAAGGAGTAAAGTTAAATTTATTTAACGCAAAGGAAAAAGCAAAAAACAAAAAGCTATTGTGGGTGACTTATATGAAAGTGAAGCAAAAATGTTATGAAATCTACATTTTACTTGAGAACTTGAAGAGGAAACAAAAATTTGGGTATTCTCTAACGAATGGACTTCTTATCCATCTTTACTTTTTGAAATGGATTCAGAAAACAATATTATTATGAGAAAGGGAAACAAATTTGAATTCTATAATTATGTGTTAAAAGAATTAAAAGAATAACCTACTGAGCTGTCTTGCATGCCAAGAGAAAAAAAAATGATACTCTTAACTCCGCATATAGGTATAATAGATATGATGGCACTTATTCAGAGATACCAGAACTTTAAATGCAGAAAATTTAGAGAATTATTTTTAAAATACATTTCATTAATATTAAAGCTGAAGCTCCAGAACTGTCGTCTCGTCGTATGTGTTGGGGATCGCTACAGTTCTGAAGAAAGTTTAAAGAAAACAGAGAGATATAGAAGATCGAAAAATTGTAATTTTTTAACATAATATGAAATACGAGATAAAATTGATATACCTGATTGGAAAAAAATTATATCAAATTCTAGTAACAAAATAACCTTCTTGACCTATTTAGCTAAAAAACTGGTAAGATAATTATACTATACCTGATCAAGTTGAAATTATATTAGCAGAAATGTCGGAAGATAACGAAAGAACAATAAAATGCACCAAAAAGGAATCGAATGTGGTTGATCGGTTGACTTTTACAGGGCACGAAGAAGCTGGATACGAGAATATTTGCAATTATAATTTTTTTTTTAAATATTTCAAGGTATTTCTTATTAAAAGTGTGGACACACATGTTTTCTATGTTTTTCTCGGTAAGTATAGAGGTTGAAATTTAGATGGAAAATCCAAAGAAATTCATGTTCAGTTATTAAAAAACTTACAAACTTGCATCAACTCG
Organism: Pissodes strobi; assembly: GCA_016904865.1. Classification (NCBI taxonomy): domain Eukaryota; kingdom Metazoa; phylum Arthropoda; class Insecta; order Coleoptera; family Curculionidae; genus Pissodes; species Pissodes strobi. Next base: position 2,775 of record JAEQML010056978.1, read on the forward strand.
ATGTTAAAACATTCAACAAACAAACAACAATTTGTTTACAGTCTGCTGCTTATCTGGTTGTGATTTGGCCAGCTTTCTGTTTAGAAATGGCAAAAGAAGGGCCCTTTCAATAATAGTGTTATCTCGAGAAGCAAATGAGATGAATCTTCTATCATCTGGGACTAAAACTGCAAACGAAAACGAATATAAAATTTCTGACCAATTATTGTCATCATGTAGACTGTTTTTTAAACATCTTTATGGCCGTAAAGCCTTCAAATGAAATATGGATTAATTAGGAGCCCATATGTTTCCAACTTGCAAAACGAATATCAGGTAAAAATTTGAAAGTCATTATATCTTTAATGATTTGAGTTTTAAAATTATATTCCAAAGTTATAAGGTAAAACACAGAAATAATAAATCATTTCAATGTTTCTAGTTTATAGTACTCTTATTTTTATTACCTATATTATTTCCCTATTAAAAAATATATAGTAATAATGTTACATGGACCTATACTCTTTGCAAATTTATTTTATCTGGTGCAGGCCGTGACTGATTGTTGCTTATAGGTTTGTTCCAACCGACTTGAAAACCGTACGAGGGACCGTCATTTCTAGTTGACAATTTCACTTTTGAAGGCTATAAATATCCTGTCATGTTGACAAACGAATTATACAACTGGAAATTACCGTCCCATGTACGGTTTTCATAGTCAGTTGGAACAGAGCTAATCAGATTATTGAGCATCGGTCTTTTAGAATTTTGTTTCGGGTGGAAGGAGGGAGGCTCCAGTCATAAAAAGGAAAGTGCCATTGACGTTTATTGTTGTCAACAATCACTAATGACCTACTTTAGATGAAATAAGCTTGGAACAAATTATATTATCTGCAATAATTGTTGATTTAGGGATTTGCCGCCGACCGAAGATCCTTTTTGTATTTCATGTCAAGAGAGCCTTTTTACAATGTGCTATATTTAAAACAGCCCATATGCTAAAGCCAGACGTTCTTAAAATTGTAAAATTTGGATATGGGCTCACGTGCAATTATATAATACCAACATTGATGACCAAAGACGCCAAACCAAAATTTTTAAATACTATATCCGTTTTGTTATTGCAAATTATTTAAATGTTCAGCTAAGTGCAAATGCCTAAAAGCAAATGTAAAATGTAACATAAGTTGTCTGTGTGAAGGAAAATGCGTTGAAAATTGTGTGCATTATATTTCCAGTATTGTAGATACTACCCATCTACTACGTTACAATAATTACAAATAATAAAACATATTATTTTTACCAATCCCGTAATACACAGTTTTTTAAGTTTGTAACTAATATCATGCTTCTTTGCTGCACTTATAAATGACAGTGACGCCTGAACTCTCTCCATCTCTTTCTCTCTCGCATAGCCGCTTTGTTCGTTCCCCTACACCCAACAACGATAATAGAAGTATATCGCGCGGCTTCGGGCGCGCGGTCTCTTTAAATTTTCTAGGACTTTAAATAATTACACAGTCAAAACTAAAAGCTGTATCAAAAAAAGTTTTCAATAAAAAAGTTTCTTTGGTTTGTCAGGAACACTTTTGTCGCTTATAGTACCTACCTAACTTGAAGGATAAAAAAGTTTTCTCGATCGAGTATTTTACACTGCAAAATGTTGATATTTTGTGTAAAGGAAAGCAAAAAAAGTTCTTAGGCCCATATGTAATTTTTTAAAATCTTCTAGTATATGATGTCATCTTAAGAAGAGATTGAAAAACATCATATCAAAAATTTAGATCAATCGGACATCATTTAAGCCAGTTATACAGTAGTTTGCAAAAAATAATATTTTAGTCATATTTTTCTGCTTTTTCAAAAAAGTTTTGTTTTGACCTATTTCGCAATTCCGGATCGAAGGGCGAACAAGAAAATCGGATTCAGCATGTCATTTTGCATAGATTTTCATATTTTTTAGGTGGATGTTCGCGACATGTATAGAGCATCCTTAAAACGCTTCCTACGAGCTCTTAGATTCCCAACTATATCGAAAAATATATGAAAAAATAAAAATAATGTTATATTACTTTACGCACTAGTGCGTAAAATAAATTATTTTACGCACTAGTGCGTAAAATATATTTTTTTACGCCCTGTCCTAAACGTCAAAAAATATGTCAGTAAACGTCAAAAAATATGTCAGCTTTATTTTACGCACTAGTGCGTAAATACCTTACTTTACGCACTGCACATTAAAAAGGCCTATTTTACGAATCTTAGAGAGTGCGTAAAGTGAGTATTTTACGCACGGTAGTAGAAAAAAGATTTTGCACGTTATAACCATCACGTCTATTACTAAAACAAATAAAATTGCCAATAACTGTTTTTCAATAACAAAAGCAGATATTTTCTCAGTTATATTACATATAGCAGTCAGCAATACAGTAGCATGTTACTAAAATCGAAAATAAATGGAAAACAATTTTTTCAAGATAGCGTGATTCCATTCTCGGAAGCATTTTTATTAAATTTACTATATTTGCTTTTTCCCCTTGATCGAAGTTCTGATAGAAATCTCCATCAAGAATATTTGTATCTAAAATGTTTCCATTATATTTTATGTTACATCAGAAGCTTTATCGAATGGATGCGTTTTTATTACCAATATGCCCAATATTTTGTCAAAAAAAACTTGAATTTATTATAGAATTACCCAAAAAGAAACAATGAAATCATAATAAACACATTTAAATATGTAGTACATAAAATTACTTTGGAAATAAGAGTAGCTGTTTCCAAAGTAGTTTTTAGTTAAAAAATAACAACCTGTCTCTTTAAGCAAAATACTGCCTGGATGGGGATCCGTACTGCGTACCTGCTCAATCGTTTCTAAAGTAATGTAATATATGTTGCTGGTTAAGAGTTACACAAAACCAAGAATCGTATTTAAATAAAAAACTATTTGAATCGAAAAGTTCTATTTTGGTGCTTTTTTTACAAAAATAAGACCAACAATTGTTTAAATATAAACTTTTTCTTTTAGTGGAAACGAGAGAGGTCTCCCGTTCGCCCAAAATAAACCCAGATAAAAGTGGGTAATAAACCTGTTTTGCCAAGCTCATTATGAACAATTTTTCACACATAAATAAATAGCACATGCTGAACATTTTAAGTGAGGACGAGATTCAGTTCCATTTGCCGACATTACTCATAACGTCTCCTATTCTCCATAAAAAGGCCTCAATGGGAGTTTTCGTTCCCTTTTTTCTAATGTTACATCATCTGGAGCGCTGGTAATTATATGTTTATCTTTTTGTTGACATTAGCGTTGTTTTTGGAGAATGTCGTATGCTTGATTTGAGGCTATCGCTACAACTACAGTATTGCTCTCTGTTGTGAGTATAATCAATTATTCCTAAACTTATCTCTCGACTAAGCAGTGAGGCATGTTCTTCTGGATTCATATTTTGAAAATAATACCGATGTTTACAAAGACAATATCAAGCATTTTAAAAATTATCTGTGTAACCACATTTTAGAGCGTCTGTCTACACAACGACATTGGTTAGCGTAACCATTTAGCAAAATCTACACCACTCATATAACTGTAATTATTATCCGCAATAATCTTCAGACAATTAACGCTCGATTTGGCCCGATTTGGTATAATAATTTTGGCTCATATCGATTATAATTCGAGGCTGTACTGTTATACCCTTTATAGAAAGTTATCCCCATGTGTGCTACCAGGTGACCAAAATTACCACATATCATATTTTTCGCTTGACAACGGTCTAATTAGGCAAAGTTCCATAGTTCCATGGTTCTTTAAGTTTTTAGTTCGTCTAGTAAATTGACAGAAGTAAAATAGTTTTGGATTACTATCCCCGTATTTTTTAATATTCTCGCTTTCTTCAATGCTGCAAAGTTGGTACCTTTTTTCAACAAAAAGCTATTCTTTAATTTTGTCCGATTTCTTCTAAATATTTTTCAGAAAATGCACAAAAATATTAATTAGCTAGCTACAAAATTGAACAAAAAAACGGGTAAACCACAAATGTGCAATACCGATTTTCAAAATTTTTGGTAACATATTAGTATTAGTCAAATGTTTATCTATGGAAGAAAAGTTTATGCCAGCCAACTAAATAAAGGTGATTTTTAAGATAGAATTAGATGTTTAATAATTTTTGAAGTATATATATATTAGGTTCTCGCCATAATAATAAAACGTACCTACCCTTTATAGCCTTATCTAGTGGCATGTCGGTTACAGAGTTCAGTGCGTGGATTGGCTCAAGGGAGTATGAGACATTTTTCAAATGTTTTTTCTATATAAATTATTGTCATCATCAAAATTTCCGCATTAAGAAAAACTAGTTTAGACATCCAGGTACTTAGCTCACATCAACAGGATATATATAAAAAAACAAAATTGCGCGATTAAAAATTTAAATACGTCAAAATGGCAGATCTCAGTATCACAGTGATAAATGTAAAAAAATAATTTTTTGAATTAAATATGTTTACTCTCCAATTAAATTTGAAAATTATATATTTCTTCGCTAATATTCATCGGTTTTTACACTCTTAATATTTTGAAAAAATCAAATAATTTTAAACCACTCTAACATCCTTTCGAACCAAGTTTGCTAAATGATTTTCAAATCACTTCGTATTCACCTTATATCATAGAGTAATGAAATATCTGGTTATGTATAAGATAATGCATTTTAAAATCCAACAGTTTATCTTTATAAAATTAAATAGGGTTTGAAACTTCGTCTAAAATTCGTTCAGACTTTGATATATGGATATATTAAAACTTAGATTTATCGACTCTATATTCAAACTTCAATATACCAATTTATCTGAAATTCGATAAACCGATGCAGGTATTGCAAATCCGATATATCGACATTTAAAAAAAAACATTACATAGTATTTGTATTATATCGCGATACTTATCAGTGTTTTCAAAATATTGCAAGTGCAATTTTACAAAATTATTTATTGAACATAAGCAAATATTTTTTGCCGTGCAATAAAATATTTATAAAAAGATCGCGCAGGGACAATTTTACTATTTCACATAAGACATCTTGCGAATAAAGTGGCAAATATGTTAGAATAAAAAAAAAATTGGGCTTATACAAATGATGCCTCTGTCGCTTTCAGGAAAATGATGATAATCGTTATTGGATATATTACATTTCACTTCATATTTCTGATGTAGTAGAAAAAAAGGGTTCGACAGTTCAATATTAGCTAAAAATAGTTGAATTTGACAAAATGTCTTAAGCGAAATTCAATTACACAGCTTTTTAGTAACATCCTTATTTTTAGAGCTTGAAAAGGTGTTATAAACAGGCCTTGTAGATCACTATTCAATAATAGTGCATAACATCTTTTCTTTGATATTTATTAATGAGATACGAGCTACTGAATTAACACAAATTTCATATACCTTGATACTCCTTCAGTTCACTACCAGACGTGTTTCCAGGATTTGACAATGAGAAGAGCTGAGTTTAATTTTCCAAAAATCTGTGATTTTGTTTTAAAAAATCTGAGAACTTTGTGAACTGTTGTAGCATTTAATTTTTCATGAAGATATTATAAGTAAATGTTACCTGTTTTTTTTTTGAATTCAAGCAATATACGTTATTACGATTGTTTTCATATAATTATGCTCTGAATGTATTTAAAACTCTCTGGAATAATGACAATTAACCCTTAAATGTATTTGTTACATGTTTACTCTTATTTGTATTTATTTAGAACATAAATTATTTCATAATTTAAGCAAACATTAAGTTATTAAGCCACGAAGTATCAGACGGTCTTTTACTTTCTCTTTTCGAGATGTTGATAAGAAGTATTAACCTTTCTTCATGGTTGCATTTCTTATAGTAATATAACCTACTTTTGATATATTAATTCAAGCTACTGATTCACTACATACTATCTTATTAATTCAATATTGAATTAATTTCCTAATAAAGATTGTTTTCTTTCGAATTAATTCCCCTCTTTAGTCATTATGTTTCATGCAAGTTAATATTTAAATATGACGTCATTCCTGATTGTGGTTACGATGCTGACTCGAGCTATCGAACCCGAGTGACACTAATGTTCATTCTATATGGCACTGTGCATGAGAAAATAGCTTTCGCCGCTCGGTGTCAATAAGCTGACAATTGACAACGGAAAACGAGGTCAGGCGGTCAAGTGGCCTTTGTCTTCATGGTGGTCGAAGAGCCTGGTTGACCTGATTTTATAGTTTTGAATCTAAGGACCATCATGGGTCCATTAGGCCAAAATATTTTCTAAATCTTGTGCCATTAGGCCTGAGAAGGGCTTGGCCTATTTTATTTTTGTCTAATCCCTGAGGATGCCTTTTAATTTTTGGGCTTAATCCATCACCGCCTAGTAAGGTAGGTAATCGCTGGCTTGTGCTTTATAAAAAAGCAGAACAATTCAACAATCTTAAGTAAAGTGGCTAAAGACTTCATGTTGGTTTCAGGTTTTTTTATGGGATATTGATAATAGAGAATATTAGATAATTTTGATTTGGGAATGGCATAAAGATGCTATGATTTTCAATTGGGATTTACACAGTCTATAGGTAAATCTTAAACTTCCATGCTCATGGATAGGGTAGAGAAGAAGATTCAGTATGGTCCGGAATTTCACATGATTAGAGAAGGGATCAATAAGCCACAGGAACCTCAGAGAGGGAAGCACTTATCCAGCTGATGGGAATAACTCAAGGCCAGTTCTTTCCTTTTATTATGTAAAAGATCTGTCTACCTAGAGTAAAATTTTATACTTTATCAATAACTAATTCATATTAACCTTTTCCCTTTAATTGTTCGGCTCACTTGGTAGATATTAAACACATTTAATGCCTTTTTACGGATAAAATTATTTAATAACCCTGGAAACAAAGATTCATGAGTCTTTTCCCTCTAGGTACACAACTTATTTTTAATAAAAGACCCAAGAGGTAAGCGTTACCAAGATAAGCTCCTTCATGACTTTATTTTTTTAAAACTGTAGAAATGGATTATATCTTCATATTTTAATTATGTGTAATTCCCAACGAAGAGGGTAGATATTCTTATAAATAAAGAGTACTTGTTTTGTTTGTGTTTGAAGTATTAACTGCTTGACTGTTTTCCCCATTTCTTTCTTGAAAATACAATTGACTAGATTAAAGACAATCTAGGTTTGTGATTTACTAGACTATATAACTTGCAGTATCTCTTCCAAATTACGTGGCTCCCAAATTTAAGTGCACAAAGGTCATATGCCAAGAAGCCCGGCCTCCGCATTAAGAGCTAACCGTTCGCAATCTTTAGTGGCAAAATAACTCTATACAGTTTTAAAAAAGGCATTCTAAAATAAAACAATTTGGCATATGAAAAACAAAACTATTTATTAAGAAATGGCTAAAATTCTGTCACGTTAATTAGTTGTTGATCAGTTTTTTATGCCATTTGGTTTCTTTATTGCAAATTCATTAACAGTTTTATTGATGTTAGCAATAGTTCCTTTGTGAACAGTTAGCCACCGAATAGATATATACTACATGCGAAAAACTGTTTTCAGGGCTCGCAGTAAGAGGAAGGACATTAAATAATTTTTCTTAGAGGCATTAATGCTTTCAGGGAACTTTAATTAAAATGTGTATAAAGTCATTATAGTGGTCTAACATTTGGAGGTAAATATCACCATTGAGGTTGGCATTAATAAATAATGGTCCGACAACGCTCAAACATTTATTTTTTGTAGTTAGTGTGTGTGTTCTTATGTGAACAAACGCTTATTTTCGTCCCTCCAGTATCTACAGCTGTGTTTGTTGACAGAACCATTAAAAAAAACGTGCATTCATCCCTGAAACAAGTATTTTTTAACTGGAGAGTAACATGTAGTAACATCACTGTCATTTCCTCGCAAAATTGGATCCTTCGAGAAGGGTCATCACGTAACTTTGGAAAATTTGCATTTTGTATGGATGAAAATGATTAAGTTTAAGCGAACGGCTTCATGAGAAATTCCTGGAGTCGCTCGACCTTGGCATAGAGACATTGTAGGATTCATAGCAAACCGTACTAATGCTTCTGTGTGCCGCTTCAGCGAGTACTCTTCGATTAACTCTTTTTTTTTTGTTTGCCACTGATCCTGTTTTTTCAAATTTGAGAATCATTGGTCGGGCATAAGTATGACTAACATTTTTTCCAGGGTTCATTTCATTGAAAGCTGCAGCAATCCTTAATGCACAACGATTTTTAGAACCACAAATAAACACAATATGAATTCTTTCAGTTAAACTGCCATGGTGTACATCTCTGATTTAGAAAAATCAAAATTATCAATTCGGTTTATGTACTTATTTCAATTTCACAGTTTTATTGCTTTGAAATACAATCCAACTCAGATAGTAATTTTTGTACCTATTGATTGGGTTTTCTTTTGCATTTAGAAAAGTATTATTAGATAATGCAGATCTATTCCAAAAGAAGTGTTTCGAAATATGAAAGCGGCATTTGAAAACAGATTATAGTTTTGCTTATAATAAAATGGGATGTATTTTGAGGATCTAATGAAATAAAACGGCAATTTAATAAAACACAGTTTGTTTCACTCGAATTATAACTTTTGTTTTCCCCTCTATTAAATTAAAAGAATTCTTGTGCAGATAGATACTACTCAATGAGACCTTTGATTTTAGGTATCACAATAATAGGGGTGATGACATTTGAAATTTAAGTAAGGGTGGCAGGCGCTGACTCACCCCTTTACCGTAGTATAGTTTCTAATTCCATCTACTTATATAATATTTGTGCCAAATCAATTTTTTTTAACTATTTTAATTTTCGAGGTATTTGCATTGAAAATTTTCAAATTGACCCTCTGTATATATTAACACTGCAACGATCATATTTAAATTATGGTGAAGAGCAGAGTCTTCAGATTACTACGACTTGATATAAAATTGCAATATGATGGTGTTGATGATGTACGTGTTGTTATGCGAGTTTGAAGATCGCGGAGAAAAGCAGTTCTGCGGCCCAAACATGTCCACGTAAAATTTAAAGGGTGAATGCCATTATACGCACGAATATTTGATGGGATCATTTTGTATGCATCTCATTTTAATCGATCTTAATCTTGCCGAGAATCTCGTCTGTCTTTATCAGTACGCTGTTCTAATTTCTAAGGATATTCATACAATATTGTTACGTATATGGTATTTATAGATCTTTTTCTATGGTGATTACCATGTTAGCATCATCAGGAGATAATTAGTTTTAATCATCTCCTGATGATGCTAACATGGTTAGCGAAACGCGCGTCGAGTGCTAAAGTTCTGTTTAGATATTGTGGATAAAACTCTGTTTTAGTGCATGTTGCCGAAGGTTCCAAATCCCAACGTAGTTACTATGGTGATTGGCAAGCTAGTTATATAGCTCAGATTCGGGATCGATCTACGTTAGGTGAGAAGAGATGAAAAAAAAAGCAGTTAAAAACAATAGCAACGTCTATTGGTCAGAAACTTAATGAGTTTATACTATACCCGATTATGAAAGTGTGCATGTCATTTCGATTGAGGTATACTTTTAAATTGTTTTTGGTCACTATTTTATAATACAGTTTTCTTGAGAGTTGCGTTTTATTTATGGTTGGTCGTACCTAAGACCAGACTTAGAGTTTACACTGCACTCTACTTGACAGCTTCTACTCTGAACATTTTCTTTCGCAGAGCTTTGAAAAATTTATCGTAGATTCGATTTAGTACTCTAAGTAAGCAACCCCCAAGTCCATAAACATGTGTTCTGCGAAACTCAGGTTTGGGCAGGAAATAAGGTTAGGACCCCACGTAGATGTATACTGCAGGGAACTGGTTTAGGTGAGAAACAAAGTCTGCCAAACTGATGGTTCGCTAGTGTATTTATATAATAAAATGGTAGGATCGTTGCATGTTTAAGGTTTATAATTGTTTGCATTGACTTCTAGCTTTGTTTATAATTCGGCTTTAATGTCTACCTAATATTTTCCAAGGTCAAGAACAAACTTAGGACATGGTGATATTTACTATTATTATATGCATTTTAGTAGTTTGTTTTAGTTTGGGTTAGGTTAGGTTACCCGTTTATTTGGGAAAGTAATCTGAATGTTTGTAGTGTGAAAAATCTTTCAATTTGAAAAAATATTATTTGGAGATTTGCAGAAAACTTCATTTCAACTAACATATACTTTTTTACTCTACAAATAGTCGTACAAAAACTGTTAAATCTTGACGTACACGAGACTTGGAACGAGTAAGTTAAAATTGACTATAGGCTTTTGAGGTAGGTACAAATTACTTATATTTAATTGCGAGATTCATCGAGGTTGTAGCGTTACATTTCTTTATCTCCTGATACTGCGATCGGCTGATTTAATTAGTCTCTGCAAGTTAGATTAGAAATATTCCTAGCGAATGCTAAGTAATCGCTGCATTATACATCTCGCTATTCCGTATAATAGATTTAAGGAAATGCTCGACTGCGAGCTTACTTTCGTCCCCAATTTATGTCAGCACTTTCACTTAATCAGATAAGATACGAGGACAAGCAAAAGGTGATGGGAGAAGTAACATGAATTTTATCAACGATAAAGCGAGAGAGTTTGCCTTAGACGAATATAAAGTTTTCCCAAATGACTCGTTTGAACGAGAGGTGCAGGTGAGTTTTCTTGCGATTGGTGTATTTTTCAAATCGTGTCTAGAAAGTACTAATACCGCTAGAATAATTTTGTTTAGGATTAGCTATTTAGGATTATCTACATTTCATGCATTTTGACGATTCTTATGGTCGCAACAATTACCAATTAATAGTTAAGAGAGAATGGCAATCAAATATTGAAAGATATATATTACATATTGTGAACTACTAAAACGCATAATAAGTAAATATCACCCTGTCCTAAGTTTGAACTTGAACATGGAAAATATTATGTAAACACAAATTATAAACAACGTGAGTAGTCAACGCAAGCGATTATAAACCTTAAACGTGCAACAGTCAGCACATTTTATTATATAAATAATCTAGCGAACCATGCATCAGTTCGGCAGACTTTGTTTCTCACCTAAACCATTTTCCTGCCGTACACATGCACATGAGGTCCTAACCCGCAACCTTGTTTCCTATCCAAATCTAAGTTTCACAGCACACATGTGAGTGGGGGTTACCTACCTACAGTAGTAAAAGTTGAATCTTCGATATATTTGTCAAAGTTCTGGGAAAGATAATTTTCAAAGCAGAATCTGTCAAGTAGTTAGAGTTCAGTGTAAATTCTGAGCGTACTTAAGTCAAAGCCAACCCTAAATAAAACCCCACATGACTTAAGAAAGCTATATTATAAAACAGTAAAATATACATCAATCGAAAGGCATGCGCATCTTAGTAACCGGACGTAGTGCAAAGTCATTAAGCTTCTAATCAGAAGACGTTGTTATTGCTTTTTCATTAGGTCTTTGACCCATAGGCGATGTTATTGTTTTTAACTAAAGTGGTTTCTTTATCATCTTTTCTCATCTGACCGTACATATATCCCCAATCTGAGCTATATAAGCTGCTCGCCAAGCAAGGCTTGGCGTTACGGTATACAGGTCGTAACACTAAATAAACTACAAATACAATTCTATGCGTGACAGTGTCAAGTAATACAATTTGTAAATTAGAGTGATATTAATCTAGAAAAAAAATCAAATTTCAGTTATATATTATATACTATTTTAGTATATTATTATATTATATAGAATATTTATTATAAATTCGGCAATATATATCTCCAGCAGTGTGGAATAATATGAATACTCATAATATTCCATGTTAAGTGACACTGATCTGGTAGTTTTATTGCAGAAATGCCGTATGCTGCCGGTGTCGCCCTATAAAGACAGCAGATTAAATTCTCTATCTAAAATTAGTTATGTTTTTATCCTAAAAAATATTTTGTAAATACAGCACTTAACGGAACGAAAAGTTATATAAAATTTGGAAAACACATTTATTATTAATTTCCTACTTGCTAAATTGTGGTACATAAAGGAAAACTTTTTTGAAATTGCCAACCATTATAATTACATGTCGCTATAAAAGCTCGAAAATCGATAACCCCGGATATTGACAACAGATATTTTAATTTTGGTTTGACTCCGGTTCGTGTTTGTTCCTATAATAAAAAATAGCAAAAATAAATTCTAGCTAATTAAAAAGTTGTTTCATATACAATAGCGCACAGCAGCAGCACTCTTTTAATACCCACTAACTTCTCAAAATAAAAAATAAATAATGACTACAGATAAAGCAAGTGTAACAAATCTGACGTGTCGTTTACGGAGATAGTCGTATTTATTTTTAATCGACGTTTCTGGATTACTTAGAAAGTACGAAAACGCAAGCGAAAAAGCTTATTTTTGAATTGAAAACTTTCTCAGCTTCGGCGTAGGTGTGATTTGAGCCTCAATGAAACGAAAAAGCGACAGTAGAAAGATATCTATAGGATGTAGCCTGCGAGAGAATGAGATAGAACACAGTTATACAGTTGTTACATATTTATCAAGAACAAAAAGTTGAAAGTTGTTCCCGTTCGATCACTGAAGTTAAACAAGCTTGGGCGTGGTTAGTACTTGGATGGGTGACCGCTTGTGTTCACTTTTACCGTGTGTGAACTGCACACGCGATGTATTTTTTTTTAATGATAATGTTGATAATGTCTTTTTTTGCAAACGGCAGAAAAGCGTAACGTTTTATCTCTCAATAGACGAAGTAAATGTTTCACATTATATATTGGTGAAAAAGCTGCAGTGGCAGAAAAAGTCTTTTGCTGCCGTTGTTAGCGAAAGCAAAACTTCATTTTAAGATCGCTAATTGCTATTCCTTAAAAATATTAATATCAAAATCAAATTTGCGATTTTACCGAACCATATTATTCGTACGCTCCCTGTTCAGGGTGTCCTATATTGGTTTGCAATTAAGCGGTTTTTCGTTTCCCATCTAAGTAAATATAAAACCTTGCGGATTTCGCAAACCTGTGCTACTTTTTGTAGAACGAAGGATGCCGTAAAAGGAATATTTCTATTTAGTTTTTGGAATACAAGGTGGTATTGAAAATGGTGCATTTTCAGGCACCCCTCATATCCAAGAAAAAAGGTAAACGCGGAAACTTTTTACGTCGAATCCATTGGCGTACTCAGTTTTGTTCTAAATATTTTAATTTTTGAAATGTGACCAATGGTTCGTTTTTCAGTGCAATAGCCTGACATTTATTAATAAATTAATTTGGCTTTCTACAGACAATATGTATTTTTCATAATGCAAAAATATCCCACTGCTTTTTATCGTTTAATAGGAAACAAGTGAAATGTCCTAAATTTTGTTCTACATCGTGTCATTCGTGTCATAACCTGTCTTACCTTCATATAGAGGAAAGTAGCCATATATCGCATACTTTTTCAGAATTTTAGAAAATCCAATCGATTAACTACAATAGAGTTTCTTTTAATGGAATTTATGTAGAAAACCTACCTCCTTTGATTCGTTAGTGCTAGATAACACAATTTTCAAAAAAATTGGGAAAAAGTAAAAATTACTATAGTAGTGTAAAAAACGTAATTTTAAAAATAGTATCCTAATATCGGATAGTAGGGGTTTTAAATATCGCACTATCGGATATTAGGAATATCAAAAGGAAACAACGCCACCCAATATTTATATAACACTTTTATTATTAAAATGGTACATATTAAGTATACATTGCGACTTATAGATCATAATAAAATTCACAAAAAAATGTTTTATGTTTTCCAAGCCCGGTACACTCCTCGTGACTCCTACGAGAGCACATGGTGCATCGAATCCATGGTTCTTCCTTAGTATCTTGAGAATATAGGTTTAAATAATAAAAACATTCAGCATCATCGTTTTCCGCATCATGATCATCATTGGCATCAATATCGGATATATGCGATATTGGGAATATCTAACTGTGCGGTAATAGGAAACTTCACCTAAAAACAAAAAAAAAACAGGTTCTGGCAAAAAACGATATTTTTCAGAAAAATATTTATATATCAACAAGATCCTACATACCTTTTTAATATAATGCCGCTCAGAAAGTCCTTGATAACTGTACACTTTCGCCAAAAAACAACAATTTGAAATAACGTATAAAAACCCATTGGCCGGCGAAACAAACCACAGACAATGAAAAACGTCCAGTAGAAACGACGCTCTCGTCTATCCACTAGATATTTGGCAGATGTCAAAAGCTACCGTCCTGCCACCGGAGATAGGTGGCAATACTTAGAATTAGGAAATACGGTAGGGTGCGATATTAGGCGCCTATCCGATATTTGGCTACTTTCCTCTATTCTATTTTTAAAATTTTCGAAAGTTAATACCAGATAACTTTTCTTGTCTTCCCATAACTAACAGAAAATCTTATTTTGATGAAGACATCAATAAGTCAAACATATAGGAATTCAATTTATGTCCATGGACGCGTCGACGAACTATAACATTATATAAAACAATAATCAATATGGATGGAGTTTATTACCTTTGCAAAATTCCGAACAATGCATAACTTACAATATTGCATCTAATCCTTAAGATAAACTTATTTCGGACCTTGTCCACAGCGGAATTAATTAATAAATGAACTTGAAACGTGGGTGAGAGATCCCTTGCACATAGAACACCACTTAGGACTTTGCTTAGCCTAGCCGTCATGGCGGCTAGGGCTGGGAACGTTACCCCGCAGTAGGCCCCCAAGTGTCCCTGTGCGAGTCACGTAGTGCCTTTTGTACTCCTTTTGGGCAGATTTATAATCTTTCCAGTTGGAACTTACTTGTGTTCGTTTGACCCTATCTAGTAACCTCAGAACGGTGAGCTTCAAAAATTGAGTTCCACCATGATGTCTTAGTCAGAGGGTCGGCTTCAAATGTTTCTTTGCTAGTGGTGGTCAGGCAGCTTACTACTGTCTGCAGCAATCCGGGTATCCCCTTCAGTTCCTCAGAGGTATTTCGTAAGTTTTGATATATATTTGCGTTATTTATCTTACCGATAATTTAGATACACTTCAGTAATATATTGGGCATGTTGGGGAATACAGGTTTTGTTTTACAAAATGCGACCTCTGAAAATATGTGTCATTTAAAATACACTAGACGTTAAAATGACAAGCCTACTTTTTCACATTATGGTTTCCTTTATGAATATTTCTTGGATACCTCATTTCCTATGTTTGGGAAACACACCAATAATTGTATTAACTTGTCGTTTTTCACCGTATATTTGGGAGTAACACCCTGTATATCCGTATTATGATTGAGCCATACTAAAAACCCAAATTTATTTCACACCGGTTAAACAGCAATTTGTGCATTAAAAGCATTGTTTTCAATTAAATATATTTTTGCCTCCGTCAATGTTAGGTAAACAACATATGTCAAATAAAGGAAGAGCATTTGTTACCTTCTCAACTGCATTAATATGATCGTCCGCGCAACTCACGTTCTATTCTACCTGCCGCCCGCCGCATAGGAAAAATCTAAGTTTAGTCGAAGAAGTACCTTAGTTACAAGCATCTAACGTTAAAGCATCGGCCTATTGTCGCCGAACTGCTTGAGTTTGGCGCCAAGAACATCAGGCTCTGTCGCTGCCCTGTTTAACGCCAAGATATTAAGTCATTTTCTCATTTCTTTCCACAGATATTTAGAAAATATCTCGTGCACTCTGTTCCCCTTTTTCAAGCTTTGATTTGGGTCTCCTTTGGGTTATATGAATGTTCTCAAGACAAGATATATATATATATTTATATATATGTATATATCCCTGGTGAAGTTAAGTTGAAAGAATTGCGGAAGAATCAAAGTAACAAGGTATTTAGTGTGGACGGAAAAGCAGTTAGTTGATTACATTCAGAAAAGAGTTCGTGTTAAATTCAAATTATCAAGAGTTTTGTTAAAAATTAGATATTTCCTAATAGTTAACCTGATGTAAAGTATTTAGTTTTATGTGTGAAAGAATGAATGCATGAAAGTAGTTTGGGTTAGAATACATTTTATGTATTGATCATATTTAATACAAATTAAATCCTGCATTATTAAAGTGCCTAATACCCAATATACATGTTTCAATTCACACCCCATGAATAAAATCCAACCAACCTATCTTCATACAATTTGTTACTTAAAGTGGTAAATTAAAAAGCTAATTGCCACCCCCTCCTTTGTGGTCATAAATAGTTTAAAAATTAATTGTTAATACCGACTTAGCTGTATGTAAAACTGATAAGTATATGTACTTATATTAGAAATGCATAAAATTAATCATCCTATTGTAGTTCACGATCGCCTTTTCAGTTGCTGACTTGCAGCTTCGCCACAGTTTATAGCGTTCGGTACGGTATAAACAGTGACTTCACTGTATGTATAATATGACATTATATACGATATTCGTCGTTAGTAAGAAAAAAATTATCTTCGATTCGGTTTTATTCCAGCACTGTCGTTAAATCAGATAAAGATATGAGCGAAACCGAAGACGGACGAGAATTGACATGAACTTTATCAACTCGAAACCGGAAATAACATTCAGCAAAAGAACATAAAGAATTTATCACATAGGTGAAATCGTAGTAATGCAAGAAGAGTTTTGGTCGTATATATTGAAGACATAAATAACTTAAAACTTTGGGTTTAAAAAGAATAAAAACTATGACTTGAGTTTATTGCCGCGGCAGAATATCGAACGTTGCCAGACTGGCAATATTATATTTAATCCTTAGAACAGCTATATTCTTTTTCAGTACTTATCGGCTATATAGTTTTGTAAATGATATACATTTGATCTACTTAAATAAACCTTGAGCGTATAGAAAATACAGACAAACTAGAAATACTAGAAGTAAATAATAGCTAACCGTCTTTTGCTCAAGTGTTAGTTGAAATGGTACTCTTTACGAATGGCTGAAGCCCGCTGATATCTCCTTTGCAATTAGATATTAAATAGATACATCAACTTTAATAACATTCAGCAAAAGAAAATAAAGAATTTATCAAATGGGTGCAATCGTAGTAATGCAAGGGATTTGGTAACATGGCATAAATAACTTAAACATTTAGTAGCATAGTTAAATGAATGCAAATGGTCAAAACTGTAAAAACTGTTGGAGTTCTTTGTCTTGTTTAAGCTACTAATATTATATTTAATCCTTAGGATATGTTATTTTTTGGTACATGTATTTGCAAAAAATATCATATTGTTGCGATTTTAAATAAGGTTTTGGTAACATGAATAAATAATAAAAATATTCTAAACATAAAAAATGCTTTCAATAATATTTCACATATAATATAGGTAAGTTGGGACGCTCTGTGCATCAGGAGTATAATCGATTAAAGTACTTATTTAAATTTAAATTGGAAAGTACGAGTTTATATTCTATTTTAATATTTTTATTATTACATTTAATAAACTCAATGCTCTTTGTATTCAAATTATTTAGGTATGATAATTTAATTCAATAGGCCACAGAACCGAAGAAGCGGAACTGAGCTACCTATATCTTTCACAATTTCACGACTCGGCATTTGATATTTGATATATGCATAAGTTATCACTAGAAATAATATACTTTTAATACTTATTAAATGGAACATATTAGTTAAAACGCTTAACAATATATTATATTATATATTAATTAGAACACTTAATAATAATTTCATAACGAATTTGAAAAATATTAAATTTAGGCATAAGCTAAAACACCTAGAATTTGATGCGGAATGTAAATATCAAATATTACATAGCACTCTCCACTACATAAGCAAGACTTGAAAGTAAGGGACATAGAAAAGTTAGATATACAATTACTGATGACCAAAAACATTTTTTAGGAAATTTGATTTGATAGCGCAAACAATAATATAAAATACCTTTAAAAACATTCCCTATCTGTATTAAAAGCATAAAATAAAATTTAGCCGCGCCTCAACGGCCTTATTAAATGTTTGTCGATTTAATATTCTGGATTATTATAGTTGTAAATATGTCTTTGCAAAGGATCTAAATTACTAATCAAATAACATAATTTTACCATAATATTTAGCCGCGCCCCAATCTAATAATATTTTTCATGCTTCATCCATACTTAGAGCTCTTTCATACGATCCGTTTTTTCAACGGGCCGGAGAACTAACGGACCGGTAAAGTTGGCGGATATCCCAGAAACATATTGTTTTGCCTGCAACCGTTCACATTTACCAACGTCCTTTCATCGGTGTGAAAGGTTGGTCCGGTCCGTTGCCGGTCCGTCAGTTCTCCGGCCCGTTGAAAAAACGGATGGTATTGAAGAGCTCTAAATCCGGTCTCAAACGAAATGGGAATATAACGAATAGTAGCTATGCTATTAGCATATCACAAAAATATAGGAATTTGATAAAGTCAATAAGAAGAAAAACAGCACCGTTTCAAGAAAAGCTGGACAATTTTAAAGTGGAAGCACAAACTCATTTGATATTTTCTCACATGTAAATGTCTTAATTTAGAGTTATGCCAAAAAGTACCCAAGATAGAGCAAGCGTTTCTAAAAAACCAGAGCGATTCCCGAAAACGCAAATTGGCGGCTTAGATAAATTTACTACGGAAGAATTAAGACCTTCAGAAGATTCTGCTTCACAGGCCAAGTGAATATTTAAAAGATAGTTGTTTCAGTAAACGAGACATATCAAGATGAAAATTTTAAGTGACCTTATTCTCTTAAATAAACATTCAGCAACAAGCACAAGAAACCAAAATAAAACTCCAATATCAGGTTTTTTATCCAGTACTAGCTGACCCGGCGAACTTCGTACCACCTAAGAGCCAATGAACGTCGTGTTAACTTTTAGCTATACTTAATTTATTATTTTATTAACGTAAAAAAATCAATACAAAATATTTATTATATTCAGTGGTTTATTAGGATAATATATTTAAAGAAACCAAAAATTCAATAAAAGTTCAAACATCAAGTATTTCAATGGCGTGTCAGCAAGACATTGGCTTTATTGCAGGTATGTATATTGCTGCATGGGTTGACTCGGGTTGATTGTCTTTACTGAAGCACATTGTGATATACGACATTTTTCGTTTTATTATCATGCGCATTTATTATTAGTTTATTAGGATAATATATTTAAAGAAAACAAAGATTCAAAAAAGTACAAAAATCAAATATTTCAATGGCATGCCAGCAAGACATTTGCTTTATTGCAGCTATGTATATTGCTGCATTGATTGACTCGGATTGATTCTCTTCACTGAAGCACATTGTGATATACGATATTTTACGTTTTATTCTCAGGCGCAAGAACAAATAAAGCGGATGGTTTGCCGCCACGTGAACATGCCACGTACAATTGACTATGAGAAAAACATGCATTTTCTACATTCAGACCACAAACACTCAAGGCTTGGCCTTCTGATTTGTTAATCGTCAGGGCGAATGCAAGACAAAACATTCAGCAATGCTGAATGTTTGCCGCCAGGTGAAGTTTCTTCACATATCGCCACAGATTTGATGATTTGAGGCAAGCATTTATTTCATCTGCAGCAGTCGATCTTGGAATGACTGGCAGTCTTTGGCGGAAATCGCCAGACAATAAAATCACTACGCCTCCAAAACATCTCGAGTCATTGCGCAGAACTTTCAATGTTCGGTCAAGTGCTTCCAATGCGCGATTGTACGCCATTGTGCATTCGTCCCAGATGATGATTTTAGATGCTCTACTAAAACTTTGGCCATTACGGAGTGTTTCGCAATGTTACATGTCGATTATTCACTAGTTTAGGTTAGTTTGGGTAAGTTGAAGGTTTAACGGCAATTTTAAGGTTGAATGAGCCGTACGACATCCTTCTAACAATGTGTCCGCTATTCCAGAAGAAGCAACTGCTACCGCAATGTCAGATCTCGCACGAATATAGTGGCCAAAATCAATGACATGCGGAATGTCTTCACAGTTCCACCGGGGGCATCCAAAAAAAATAAGACACCATTTCCATCATCAATTGCCTTCATTAATGTATTATAGACTTCCTTCTGTTGGGGGTTCAACAGGGGTACATTCGTTTGAACTGACTGGTATAATAATTCATGTCGATCATATTCATGTTCACGTTCCAATTCTCCAATAAATGCGTTATTCATTCCTAACCTGACCAACAAAACTGCCGCACATGAGGTAACACATGTCTTCGATCAAGAGCAAAGCCTGGTTATGCATCTCCTGATTCACCTCAAGATCGGGACTTCTTGAACTGACACGAATTCGATGTAAAATGTCTTCTGACATGTTACCCTTGTATTTGTTCCACAGGTCACGTGGATTCGAAGGGAAGCATGTCGAAATGATGATTGCAAATATGTGCGTATCTGACTTGAAGTTGCAGAGATAATCGCTTCAGCGATTGTCATGTCCCAATTTAGCTCTTGACATGCAGCACGAAATGTTGGGCACACTATACCATTAACAGTTGGTAATGATTGAAATGATGTTGGCCCACGAAGATTCACCAGCAAACAACCGCAAATAGAAGCATTCATCATTCTTCGGATGAACTGTGTAAATACGACCAAGAGCATCAGTAGAACGCACATCCGGATGGCCTCGAACCGTGGAAATTTTTTCGATGAATCGTTCCAAGTGTAATAACGTGGCATCTCCGAGTAAAGCGACATTCGTGCAAACGGATCGCTTTGGCAAATCTCAAAAAAACTGGTCAATGTTGTCGCTGGAATTGCACGATGAGCAACATTCGACGCGGTGAAATATACTCGTTGGCCATTCTCCAGATGCACCGCCAAATGTACAATAGTGGGATGACGTTCGTGAATGGGGAATGAGAATATACGCCAAACCGCCTCATTGCAATTCACATATCGATCTACTTGATAGCGCGTAATTTCATCGTTGGCATTGGAGGTTTGGATGCCAAAAACCGCCATATCGCTGTCTTTCGTAACATATTTGCAGATGTATTTGATGGACTTCACCGAATTGCAATACTCAATGTTGTTGCTTTACTATCGATATTTAAGCAACACTAAGTACGGATGACTGATCTACCGAATAATCTGGAATGATTGATACCAATCGATTTGACAGTTGTTGTCATTTATTCTCTATAATTTTTATATTTTTTATTCGAGTATTTTCTATGTATTTCAATATCTTTCTAGATTTGAATATGCTTCTTTCCCACTATTTTCCGTTGAATTTCTATCCTATAATGTGTAGTATGTCACTGATTTGCAGTGGACATGAAATATTACTAAAAAACTATAATCGTGCGTGACATGTGCTGTCAATTGTGGAAGATTACAGAGTTCCAAGCCTAATTTATAACTAATTTTGTGTATAATTTTTTATCCGGGAATTTTTCTGATATTTTAATAGTTATTCTGCTATTCGGGGCGGAGACAAATCCAACAAACCAAAGATGATAAAAATCGGTTCAGCCGTTCTTGAGTTATAAGTGGTGTAACTAACACGACTTTGTTTTATATAATATAGATTGCAAAAATGACATAATGACTGGCGCTTCGCAGAGCACTCTAGCAAATATTGCCACGGCCACCCTTGAAGATTTTCGCTTAGTTTCTTCAGACAATCCAGTCATCTGATTAGATTGGATAACGAAAGATTGGAAGGGAAGTATAGACAAAATGGAAAATTTTTCAAATTTCTGATTCAAAAAATGAGAAAGAAGGACTTTATTTTCAAGGGGAAGGATGAAACTATGGTTCTGAGTGAAGGACGGGTATTATTGGACAAGAAGAGCAATAGCCCTTATAGAATAGCCGGAAAGCAAGTATTTTGATCATTTAACTCTTGAGATATCTTGAACAGTAGTCAAAAACATATTTTCTCGCCTAGAAGCCAGTAAACTCAAAATCTAATAAGGCAATCGGTTGTGATGGAACAAGTGTTAACATAGGCATATGACTCGATTAATGAAAGTGGAGATTGGAAAACTATTTCAATGGCTGCTATGTTTACTGCATGCCAGCGAGTTGTCTCTTCGATATGTTCTCCAAGATTAAAATGGAAACACTGAGGGACCACAATCATTTTCAGTGCCCATTGGATCCCTTTTGACCACCTGCGAGTCAAGATGTATAAAGCAAATTTCAAGCAATTCAAGCTGACTTACCATAAGTTTATGAAAAAGATCTAAGTATCGATCAATTGTAGCTATACCAAATAATCTATACTATTAGGTATGGAATTTGTCCTGAAGAGCTAGACAAAAGAAATCCTGTAAACTCAGACATGCGGGATGTTTGCCAATGTCTTATAGGTCATTTCGTGTATAAATTTCAACAAATAATGAGCTTCTGGGCCTTGGTTGTTCTAAAAATTTTTATAAAAAATTTGACTCGCCAATGTGTTTTAATATAAAAACAAAACAGTATGCCAACGCGAAAGAATTATGAAAATCGATATCTATCCAGACAATCTGCAAACAAAATACGAAAAGGTTATTGACAATGTTATAAGCACAAATGCTGACTTTGCACATCTGAAAGATATTTTGCTAGCTATAATTACACATTCTCGGAGTTATGTAAGAGAACTTGAGCTTTGTCTCAATTTTAAAGCTAGAAGTCTTAGAGATCGAAAAAATTTAAGAGTATTTAAATTATATACCTGCCCAACTGAGATGCTAAAGATTATATCCGTTTCATTGACTGGATTTAATGTATCGTAACCGAACCACCTCTTATAAGGAATATTTCTATAAAGCGATTTAATGACTGAACAAATCTGCCATCACCATTAGAAAATGTCCATGTTTCACTCAAGCTATTGAGCTATGTGCTAGGATCATCAGGCAAAGTTTGTGATCATGACATAATTGAAAACTATATTTCCCTAAAATTTGATGCCTTTATTTGGAAACAAAAATCAAAACTACAAATCCAAAAAAAGAGGCATAATTGAATAATATTTAAGTAAGTTAGAATAAAGAGTCGACCAAGGAATGAAAGTGGTAGTTGGAACTCGATAAGCAACAACCTTCTTGTGGTAAGTTCCGGGTTGAGTGATTTTTAAAGCATGTATATTTGTATGTAGTAATAATTAAAGTCAATTATTAAATTAAACTTAGGCAATACGTCAATAACTCAAGCGATGAGCTGCTTTCTCTGGGCGATGATAGAAATTCTCCTTTTTTTCATATTTTGATTACTGATCCGATGCATGATCTCGAAATTTTGGCCCTTTTAAGACGCGGCTAAAAATGAACAGGAGTAAAAAATAATAGGGGAAGATTTAGTTATGCCCTTGCACTTTTTATGACTATACCAAAGTTTTTCTATCAGATTGGTGAGTACAATTATATTTGTTATTCAAAAAATATGATAACCGATGATATATAAAAGAGTATTGCTTCTTCTATTTGGCTACAGTCTACAAATTGGCCCTACCACTGAAATATGTTTTTAAATTTCTAATTAAAACGAGTAAGAAGGATACTTTTTAGTCGTTACTAACCGTAAGTTTCCTAGATAATGGACCGAAACTGACCCATTTGAAACTCAACAATATGTCATAAATGTATCACTTAATAAATTATCATTATACATTTTTTGGCGATATTTAGAATATTTTAATTCTTTGACCCTATTCTATACGCAGTAGGATATTCCAAAAGCTTCTGGGTATAATAGATTTTTTACTTTAATTTTTCCTCTCCAAAATTTCCAGTAACTAGACTTATTTCCGTATTTGGGACATTCTAGATTGTATCAAATTGTCTGCCAATGGTGATAATGTTATACTACTACCTCTGTTGGTGGTGGCAGTGGTATTATTGAGATGCCCTTCTCTAAAATTTCCAAAAGCATTTTAAGCATCAGTTAATATAAACTTGCTGATAACAAGAAAGGAATGGTGTTTATTATGACCATCAATATCTTAAATTTTTGTTAATTCTTCGACAAAATCAGGATTCATGAACATGCCTCATTCTTGTCTCATACTTATTACCCCGAAGAGCAAATGATCGACAACTAATAATGGTCAAAACTTAATAAAAAGTATTATGTTCATGAATAAATGAACATAATTGCTCCGCAACAGAGTTTATTTTGGAGCGAAGATTGGAATTATAGGGAAATATATTATCCAACTCTCTTCTATTAATGTTAATTAAACGAAATTTCCCACACCCCACAATTCGCAGCAAGTATCAGGAATGATGGCACATAGCTGTGTAAACGCCTTTACTTCCTCAGTTACATTCGATGGATTCTCCCCATTGATAACACTGAGTCGACCAAAAGTTGAACCGAATAAACTACGATACACCATTTGAATAAACTTTACCTTTTATTGTGAAACACGTACCACAAATATAATAATTGATATCGAAATTGAATTTGCCAGGTATTTAGTTTAATTTTTTGGCCCACACATATTTGAAAATAAATATTTTTCTTTTCGCTTGGATGTTATTTTTCATAGTTTCCTGATGAATCTAAACAGAATTCACGGCAGAATCCTACCCTTCCTTGACCTCGTGATCATATACATTGACTTCTCGGTCTTATCACGAATCCCCTTCTGAAGGCACGGAGGAATATACGGAGAATTTGAACTAAAAACATAACAATGAAAATCTGATTTATTTTTAATTCATAATTCTCTTTTATAAACATATTAGACCACGATTTTACATTAATTCCTGATGTATTCATGTATTTTTATTTATTCAGATAAATATGCTAGGTGCTAGGTCGAACTAACGCAACGAAAAAATTGACTTAATACCATCCATGAAACGAAAGGCAATTACTTGACAGCCAGACACTTTGAGAGAATATGTTTTTATTGTATTATTTTCAACATGCCTCGCACAGATAAAACTCTATCTTTCATTTATTTGATTTTACCGTCTAGGCTGAGTTCCATGTTTCTCGTTGTCGACTTTTTATATACAGGGTGGCTTGAACTCGATTCTATCTATGTGGATCTCGAAAACCCTAAGATATACAGTGTCGGTCAAATTAAGGCAAAATTGGGAATTTAGGTGCTTAATAATATGCCGTTTAGCAAGTTTTCAACTTCCCAGCATTTCCGGAGATATCCGGAAAAAAAAATTGAAATTTTGAATAATCGATTTATTTTTTCCTGGGCTAGTTTGGGTAAGTTTGGGTTAATTTCAAATTGAATTGCACTTTCGCATTGCCACTTTTTCCGCTCTATCCAATGGTGCCATTCAGTTTGGAATCCGACGTTTCGTCTTCAATGGGTAATCGTCAACTTTCTTTTTTTAAATACGAACTTTTTTTATCGTTTTTCAGGTGATATTGGCGTTCTTAATATGAATATGAAGGTTTTTATTTTTTTTGTAAACTTTTTTTAATTCTAATTTTTATTTTTTTTAATTATTCATTTTGCTTTGGGGTAATTTTGAATAGTTTGTTACTTTTGAAATTTTTATATTTTATAACATATTTTATTTTGTTTTCTTGGATTGTGTGGTTCAGTTAGTTTCATTGACAAATAAATGAAGTAGAAATGGAAATTTTATGCAATTTATGCATCAGACTAGGAAAGTTTATGATATTACTAGGCTGTTGCCTTCTTAATGATGATCATAATAATAATATTATTATTGTCTTAATTTTTTATTGGATCCGATGTTACCTCTAATTATTACTGAATTTCCTGCTCTAATGCGAATATCTAGATTTTAAGGAATTATAATTCATCTATAGTTATTATTATATAACATTTTCGATTACTGTATGCAAAGGTAGATCCATAAGATTCCCTTTATATTGGGAAGAATAATTATTGATATCAATATTGCAAAATATTATACACCTTTAATTATTGTGCTTGTAAAGTTCCATCCTAGAGCTCAGTAAACACCATATCGTGTAGTATGTTTATTTATTATGCATTTTAATTCAGTCTTTCAAGCGCTTTCGCGTATTCATAGCGGTGATTCCTCTTGAATATTTACAAATTTTTAATATACTATTTTTTATAATTTATAATCAAAATTTCGATAGGTGTGTTTTTCCATCTAAGTATAGTATCACTTAGTATTATTAAGAATTATTGTTGATGTTGATCTATGTTATTTTTTTTGTTGATTAATAGTTGAAAGTATTTTATCTTTGCACTGAGCAACTTGTTAGCATAATAGTTCAGGACCACATTCTCGTAAAAGATAAACGAACCTGTTTATTTAATTTTACTATTTTTTATTTTTTTTTTAAATAAAGGCTTCACCTTTCCACTTAACGCAAAAAACAAAATAAAATATGTTTACAGAATATAAAAAAATCAAAAGTAACATAAGCTATTCAAAATTTCGCCAAAACAAAATAAAAAAATTAATATAAAAATTTAAAAATAAACACATTAATAATGTCAATGTCATCTGAACTGATGAAAAAAATGAAAGTTGATGATGATGCCTTGAAGACGAAACGTCGGATTCCAAACTAGATACCACCATTGAGTAGAGCGGAAAAAGCGGCAAAGCAAAAGTGCAAATCAATTTGAAATCCGTTTTTAAATAACCCCGGAAAAAATAAAACGATTTTTCAAAATTTTGTATTTCTGGATATTTCCGGAAAAACTCGGAAATTTAAAACTCTCTTAACGGCATATTTTTAGACACGTAAATGCGCATATTTGCCCTAATTTGACCGACACTGTATCTCTTACGGTTTTCGAGATCCCCATACATAGACTCGAATTCGAGCCACCCTGTACACAAGGATAATTGCTCCGTTGTACATTTAAATGCAAATACCCTGCTCAGTGAGTTACACTCATGATTTTCTACCTCAAATATTGATACATTATAGTATATTATTACACGAGTGTATATGTAGGCCATAATAAACGCAAGCGGTTCGCATTATAATCATCAGTGTATAAAGGTTCGTTATAGGTGAGTAAAATACTATACTTCATCTACAACCATCCTTAAACGCGCAAAATCCTTATCTAGAAAACAAAATTTTAACATTCAGGTCAACCAAGACGTCAACACATATTTATATTGACATTTCTCGTTTCTATAGTGGCTCTCGGATTGCCTAACATTAATTCATAATTACACACTAATCATAAGTATTATGTGTCTATTATTAAATGGTTGTAGATATAATTTTTTATCAATTACACCTAAGAGCAATATTTAAAAGAGCAAAACATATTTTTGTATGTGTTTCGAGGAAGAATTGGTAAACGATAAATACATGCAATATTTGGATCACTCAGGACTTATGAATCGGAGAAGGTAGTTGTCGAAAGAGTGTAAGGTTATGTTATGATTGTTACTGATTACTTAAATTTAAACTTTCTTCGTTATTTTCTCTCTGGAAATGTTGAAAATATATTATTGGATCCCCTTGCACGTTACTTAACTGCATAATGAGAAACTTTAATTAATCAGAGATAAATCTCATTGCTACCAAACTTAAGCAAATCAAATCAAATCAATCGTTCTGTGTGACTAATTTTAAAAACTGACACGCGTTGTGTATAATTCAATCTAAATGTTTCAAATATGCGCTACCAAATAAGTAAATAGTTCTTCTATCTAAATCTAAATTAACACAGTAGACATTCAGAAGTAAATCATCCTTGTTAATTGTTGTTATCAAAGAACTATATAAAAGATTATAAATATTAACTCATCCCAACTGCGTATTACCTATGGCTTCACTTCCATATTTCATATAGAATTCATCCCAAGGGAAATTGTTCAGGTGCGACGTACAATTAAAAATTTTATGCGGTAAAAAATATTTCAAGTGTAATTGTAAATGTTGGACATAGGGAGTCCCCTATGTAGCATCGTTGGCTGAGAATAGGGGAAGACGCGCTAAATTATGGGCAAAATCGTGACACTAAAAGATGACGGCGTATAGATGGCGCTACTAGAATGCGTGCGCGAGATCTGGCATAAGATCGATCACAGTATTGGCATTTTGCGGAGCACACGAACGTGTTGTCTGAGGAGTTTTCGTAGCGTCTTAAAATCTTGCATTAACATTTCTTGTGATTTGTCATAGACCTAGCCTTGTTTGGGTTGTAGTTAGTACTCGAACATTATGTTGACGTTCAAAATGAATGTTTGTGTTTATCGTGGATGCAATAATACAAGAAAAAACAAGAACAATATTGTAAGTTTTTTTAAGTTTATTATGTTGAGTTTAAATTTAAAACACCGTTTTTATTTAGAGTAATATTTGACTCTATTTTTATAAATACGTATTATAATTAATTCCGATCGGATAAAAAATAGTGTGTGCAACTCGTAGGAAAAGCACATTCCTGGACTCCTGTGTTGCTGGCCTCGGCTGCCCCTCGTCCAGCAATTACCACAATCGTCCAGGAATGTTTTGCTTTTCCTACGAGTTGCACAATATACTATTTTTTTAATGGGACATAGCATTATGAAACTTAAATAATATTTCTAGGAGTCAAAAAAATTAATTTTTTCCACGTGAGACGTTTGCGCATCTACAAGCGTATAAAAAAAGTCACCTTTTTAGACAGTTGTACAAAATAGTTATTTATGCAACAAGTGCGTAAAGTTACCCTTTTGCAAGAGCCGCAAGGGTGTGTGCCAATCACATGAGTAAAAAACAATTACGTATGAGTTACATACAATACTTTCTCTACTTCCTAGAAATAAACTACATCAAAATAAAACAATTTATCTCTCGCAGTAGTGCGTAAAAAAATATATATTTAGGCACTGGTGCTTAAAAAGTAATATTTTATATTTCGTATTTTATTTTATGCACTAGTGCATACAAGTTCGCACTGTGAAGCGCGTAAAGTTAGTTAACACTTTGATGACTAGGGGCTTTTTGAATTAAGAATTCAAATCCGTTAACAATTTTCCTTCAATTGATGAGGAGCGCCATTTATGATGAATTCTGTGCTTTTAAAACCCCACAACTTTTTCGCGCCTACGCGTGTTTGACTTTTGGCAAAGAGAGTCTATTATCACACCGTTTTTAAACTTATATCGAGGTATTTGCTTTAAAGTATTTAATACATCATCATAACATGGAATATCATATTACAAGTAATGAGCCAAAAGGCAGCAGTAGGATTCTAACCTAAATGAAACAATTTGAAAGCAAATACCTTGAGTGGTTGCGTGCAGCGACAGCTATGAAGTATAACTTTTTTATCTAAAAAAGGCGGCTGCAGTTAAAAGGATTTTTGTATACCTATGAAATTCCCATATAGTATGTTTCGGAAATTTGGTAACTAATCCAGTATTTACTGTGTTATAATTTGTCCCAATTTTATTTAATATGTACCGGGTGGCCAACTAAGAATGGCACTCGGCTATATCTGGAAAAGTAATTGTCGTAAAGACTTGCGGTCTTGAATATTTGTAAGTTGTAATTAGTGGGAAACAGATGTTCTGGGAGTGAGTTCCACAGTGATGCAGTGCGCCAGACAAAGGAGTTCTTGTAAAGCGATGTTCTAGGAGTTTCCAGTCGTACGACGAACTGGTGCGCTCTTGCCGTCTGTCGTGACTGTCTGACAGGAGCTGCCAGGGGCGGGATGAGGCGGGCCAAATCCTGGGAACATCTGCCGTGAAAGTATCTGTAAAACAGAGATATCTCGGCTACATGTCTGCGGTGTTCCAGACTATCTAGATTCCGGGTCAACTCCGGGTCGCCGACGAGACGCACTGCTTTCTTCTGTATGGAATCCAGCAGCTTTAGGGTGTGCTTTGGTGCGGCACCCCAGATATGTGAGCAATATTCTAAGCACGGTCTTATTTGCGCTTTGTAGAGCAAGAGCAACTGCTGCGGTGTATAGAGTTTTTTGTTGCGAAATAGCGCACCAAGCTTCTGAGAGGCTGATTTTGCGATGTTAGCAACATGGTCATGCCAGGACATATTGCTGTTGACCGAGATACCCAGCAGTCCGATTGACGAGGATGAAGGAATGGTCGACCCTGCCATAATGATGTCAGGGCCCGCTGTATTGGCCCTCTTGGTGAACGTGGCTGCTTGGGTCTTTGCTGTATTGAACTGGACCAAATTTCGGTCGCCCCAAGTTTGAACTTTCTCCAGGTCTTGATTAATTGCTGTAATCTGCTCCTGTCTGCGGTGATGAGTC
>MU191844.1:17324-32965 GCA_016904865.1 Pissodes strobi
AGGGTAGCACAAAAACGTTCGGATGGTTGTATAGGCTAGCCGTAACAATATCTTCATGGTAATTTACACAGGATTGACTTATATTTTTAGCATTCGGCACAAATTCATTTTCACTTCCGGCATGTAGAATGATAATACGTTTGCCTCTTAAACATGGAGTGTTTAAATTGCAATTTTTTCATTAATCTACCCAACCATACTTAATGACGTCATCAATATCGAACCGGTCTCGTCTAAATATATAGGGATGGCCAAAGGTTTGGAATAAAATTCATATCTTTTGAGCAAACAATGATTTCAAAAAACAGCGAAACACGGTAATTGATTTTAATTTTTTCACATTTTTCGGTTAAATAAAAATATCGGAAGTCTGAATATTAGTACCGTGTCAAAAACCAAAATTTTAAAATCGTAATGGTATTGTCGGAAAGGCAACGTATCGAAATTTTTATACTACTTGGATATGGAGACAAAATAAGAAGCTAACGTGAAGTGTGTGATTTATTTAATACAAAATATACCGAAAACCAAATCTCA
This sequence comes from Pissodes strobi, assembly GCA_016904865.1. Lineage (NCBI taxonomy): Eukaryota > Metazoa > Arthropoda > Insecta > Coleoptera > Curculionidae > Pissodes > Pissodes strobi. The sequence continues at coordinate 17,862 of MU191844.1, forward strand.
CAAGGAACAGTTAGTAAAATATTTCAGAAATTGGTCGGACAGTTGCTTTGGATGACGATAAAAAAATACTCATACTTCAACGGTTTCATTGGCTCGTAGTCAGGATATTCCTCGAACTACAATTCGAAGGTTTTTAGAAAAAGAGAAGTATCATCCATATAAGGTATGCCTTGTTCAAGAGCTCTTGGTAAGACGATTATAATAGGCGTTTGGAATTTCGTGAGGAAATGATGAGACGGTGTGACGACAACAATGACTTTCCACTGGATATAATTTTTTCGGATGAGGCTACCTTCTATTTAAATGAAGTGGTTAATAGGCACAATAATCGTTTTGGGTCTCAGGAAAAACCACACTGGATATCAGAAGCGCATACGCAGCGTCCTCAAAAAGTTAATCTATGGGCAGGTATTAACAACAATAGAATTCTGGGTCCATTTTTTTTTTTTGAAGAAAACCTTACGGCCGAACGCTACTTAGACTTCCTAACATACCTGCGCTAGCTCAGATTTTTCCTCATAGAATAGATCCAGATATACGTGACGAAAGAATTTGGTTCCAACAAGATGACGCTCCTCCACATTTTGGTATTAATGATAGCAGGTACTTAGACCAAATGTTTCCAAATGGTTGGATTAGGAGACGCGATACGATTGGCCACCAAGATCCCCCGACTTAACGCCCCTAGATTACTTTCTTTGGGGATATTTGAAAGAAAGAGTTTATCAGGATAGACCGGACAATATTGAAGATCTAAAGCACAAAATCACGGCGGAGATACGTAATATATTACCTGAAGTCATTCCTAATGGTGTGGACGGCTTTTACTATCGCCTAGGAGAATTTCAGACAGTAAATGGAGGACATTTTCAGCATTTGCGGCATTAAATTACATGTGATTAGAATTTAATAAAGTTTAATTTTATAAAAAGGTTTTAATTTTTAAATAAAAAAAAAGGTTATTGCAAACATAAAACTTGTTTATTTGGTATCGTGCTGGGGGGTTAGGGGGTTGGGAATTTTTAATTTTTATTTAACCGAAAAATGTGAAAAACTTAAAATCAGTTACCGTGTTTTATCGTTTTTTGAAAACATTGCTTGCTCAAAAAATATGAATTTTATTCCAGACCTTTGGTCATCCCTGTATTATACATCTGCCTCACTGCAAATAAGCTTTTATGTTGCGTAAGTATTCGTTCCGTAATCCGATCATCCGTTATCATTGTTTTACATTTTTGCTTGGCGCTACTAATAGGCAATTTGCCCCCGCGCTCGCCGTCCTGACTTAGCTAAAGCTAGGGCGACCCTCTCAGATAGGTTACACCCTTGCGGGACGGAGGTACTAACGATGGAACCACCAATATGGCGGGTATGTAGCCCTGAAGATTCACAAAAATTATGAACTGCACGGTCGATGTTTTATGTAATGGACAACGAAGGTATACCTGATTTGTCAGGGGCTGACGACGCGACGCTTCCGTGTACAAGAACACTTTTTATACTATATACAAAATTTACAATTTTCTATAGCAACATTATCAATGGATACTTACATGATGATTTGTTGCATGCACCAATCCCGAAGAAGCTATGTTTTGTTCTTTGGTAGCCTTGACATGTTATAAGGTGTTTTAACGATTTTACACAAAATGTGGATAATTACAAAATCCACCTAGTAGGGCCCCATTCTTCAAGGCTCCTCTGAATTTAGTTATTCTCATTTAACTAAATAACAAGCCAGGGCTACCAAGTAACAAAAGTGATAGCTTCATCTGGATGAGTGCATGCAACAGATCATCACGTAAGTACGCCTTCCAATACTCACCATTACCCAGCACCCATTTTGAGAAATCTTTTATCCATCGATAATGTTGCTATGATATGGTATGGTAGAAAGGTCGCTCGGCAGGATTTGCCCTTCAACACGTCGGCGTCGACCACAATTATTGATCTTTTGTGTACACCATTCTATTTTACACGAAAATTCCTATCTTTTTCAAGAACCTCAGAATATTTCGAGGTTGAACTTATGTAGATCTCCAGATGCCACAAGGGCATTTTCGAGATGTCTCAACCTTTGACGAGTCAGTGCCTGAGATTCACAGAGTAGATGTTCTGACGTTTCAGCCATAGTTTGGCAGAATCTGCATTGTTCGTCAGTGGTTTTCACCATTTTCTTGATGTGTTACCACCAGGGGCGATGTCCAGTGAGAAGGTCTACGACCAGTTTTATCTCTTTTTTTTTGTAGTTTGAGAAGCTTTTTTGTGTAGTTGGGCGAGTGAGAGATGAATCTTTTGGCCTCTGTCTATGCCCAGGTGCATTAGCACAATGTGTCTGTTTCCGTCTTTTCCCCAATTTCTGAGTTCATTCATCACGTGCCCTCTAGTGATGCCACAGAATGGTTCAGGCCCGCTAAAGGTAGTCTGTGCACCATTCCGTGCAAGCTGATCAGCGGCTTCGTTGCCTTCCGCAATCTCGTGCCCTGGTACCCACATTAGGGTGAGTCGGTTTCTGTTTGCCAGTTGATCTGCAGCCATCCGACAATCCCACACTAGCCGGGAGTTGATTCTGCTAGATGCTAGCGCTTTTCAGGCTGCTTGACTATCTGATAGGATATAGATCTTTGCACCTCTTAGGCCTTTTTTGGTACATTCAGAGATGGCTATATTGATAGCATTCAGTTCTGCTTGAAAGATTGTGGGAGTGTTTCCTAAAGGTGCAGAGATTCGACCTAGGTCCGAAAACTCCGGGTCCACTCCTTCTTTCATCTTTGATCTATCTGTGTATCAGACAAGTGATACCCTCTCTCGTTGTTTTAGTCTTTCCCCTGTAGTATTACAGTCTTCAATTACCACTTCAAAGGAGCGATCAAAATGGAGTTTTGTTTCCATTGTATCGGTTGGTTTGGTCATCGACTCTATCCGGACGTCCTTCAGAATTTTAAGGTGACCATAGATACAATAAAACTATAAAATTGCATATTTATATATAGTATATAAATAAAATAAGGTACCTACTTTAGAGAGATGGATTGTGGCTTTAAATGTAAAAAACTAAAGTGTTCCTGTACGTAGAAGCGTCGTCAGGAGGAGATCGGGGTTTAGGCCCTGTGGGCAGTTTATTGTTTCGTTGCAATGCCAATTTGTTTCCCTATCAACCCTTCTTGTGAACTCTATGTGTCTGTTTTTATTTTATAAGTTCCCCAGATGATACAAAATATCACTAACTGAATACCCAAAATCTTTTAGTAGTACATACATAATAGATTATTGTATTTTCTAGCTTTGATATTTCATATATTATAATCATTTTTTCTAATTAGATCTCTGTCTCCATAATCAATTTGTTTAAGTTTTTGCATTGTTCGTTTTCTTTTTATTCCGGTTCTTAATAACCCGATAAATTGTGGAGAATGAAAATTTCGTCAGTTCGCTGATTCTACTCACAATATTGGTCTCTGAATTTTGTGTGTCTCTTTTCCTTAGACACTTGTATATTGTCACGGCTAGCAACCATCCGAATGTTTTTGTGCTACCTTATAGAACTAGCTTTGTCGCGTCTACGTATGAGTCACCGCCGCCGGCCGCGAAGATTCGAGAACTGTGGAATTCTCTCGTTGTCTCGTCGAGAATACAGAGAGGCCTCGCTTCGTCCGAAGTATTCGTCATTGATTTTAGATTGTATATAAATAGCGGACAGAGGCAAGTTGTAGTTAGTTAATCATTGAGTTCTGAATTGTAAAGATCTAATAGTTGTAAAGTTATAAGAGTAGTTTAGTGTCTTTAATTGTATAGAGTGATAAAGAATAAAGAGAGTATTAGTTTAAAATAGTAGAAGTTGTGATTTCGTTCAGAACCCACGGGAAAAACGTAACAATATGTTCATTACAAGGCGTTCACTGCACATGTAAGTATTTGCTCTTAAACTCTAAACTATAATCTAGAAAAGTCATCTCAGGCTCAACATTCTCCTTGTCTTCCGAATTACCACCAAACAGTCTCCAAAAAGCCATACTGCCACTTAAAATTTTTCTTTAATATAACAAATAGCAACTCCGAATTATTAACAAAATAATATTGATCAATAATCGATAGATTAATAGATAGAGAGGACTTCTGCAAAGCAATATTACACACTAAATAAAATTTTAAAACCAAATACAATGCCATTAATTATAGACCAATAAGCTTCACATGTAGGCCCTTGTAAGCTGAAGGAAAAGGTTATTGTCAAGGAAATTACATCATTCCTACTAGAAAATTAAAGTATACCACCAAGTCAACACGGATTTCTTCCCAAAAGATCAACAGTCACGAATTTAATAGCATGCTTAAACCGATGGACAAAAAGTTTTGATGGGAACCAACCCGTGGACATACTTAACCTAGATTATGAAAAGGCCTTCGATAAAGTACCACACACCAGACTCTTGATAAAACTGAAGCACCTTGGCATACGAGGAAAATTACTCAATTGCATCGGATCGAAAACTTTCTGAGAGCACGTACCTGCAAGATAAGAGTTGAAAATCAAATGTCCAAACCATACGATGTTCTTAGTGGAGTACCTCAGGGTTCCGTCTTGGGCCCACTTCTCTTTCTGGTCTACATTGCGGATCTGGCTGACTACATCAAGTCTGACCTGGCATTTTTTGCTGATGACACTAAGATCTTTGGAAATGCTCTTATTAGCAGTCACACACTGATTGATGACCTAATCTCATTGGAAGCTTGGACACAAGCCTGACAACTACAGCTCAATGAAGATAAGTGTAGTTGTCTTCATATAGGAAAAAATAACCTTCAGCACAAGACTAGACCACTAAAACATGTGGGAGAACAGCATGATTTGGGAGTAACATTCATTTCCGATCTCAAATGGGAAACACACATAGCAAAAATTGTCAAGAAATCAAACTCAATTCTGTTCCTCATTGGAAAAGCCTTTGAAAGCAAATCAGTGCAATTTATAACAAAGCTGTACTAGTCCCATGTAAGACCAATCCTTGAATATGCGCATAACGTTTGGAGTCCCCATTTTGTAAAGGATATAAACTTCTCGAAAGAGTCCAGAGACGGGCCACAAAAATTCCACTAGAAACTAAGCACTTGCCATATGAAGAACGACTGCAAATATTCAATCTTCCAACATTAAGAGAAAGAAGGGACCTTATAGAGACTTTTAAAACCTTAAATGGGTGCATAGTACCCCCCCTTGACCTGTCAGTGAAAATGCAAACCTACGTGGCCATAGCCTTAAAATGTCGAAAGAGCGGTGTGCTAAACTTCCCAGAAAAAACTTTATCTCTAATCGAGTGGTGTATCCGTGGAACTCGTTGAGAGAAGAAACTGTCACCGCTTCCACCATAAATGTTTTTAAAAACAGAGCAGACGAGGACCTGCAAATTACTAATACCACTTCGGTTCAGTATCTGTGAATGTGATGTGCATTGTAACTCTACATTTGGAACACTAATTTGCATCCTGCTCAAGGGACTGTGATACTAGCATATAAGTGTGTAACTGTGATATCGGTAAATGTCTGTGATGAGTAGAGTAATATGAGTGCGTGACTGTAAAAGATCAAACAAATAATGTATCTGTTAAAAAACCAAAACTACAAATTTTAAACTCGTGCATATGCAGCAGCAGTTTCATCGGTGTAAACCGCCTACTGCTGGACAATAATAATAATGATAATAATAATAATAATAATAATAATAATAATAATAATAACAACAAAATAATAATTCTTGGAGAAGTCACTTCTGATCGAATCTGCATTTTCAATGGGACCGATGCGATTTTTTGATATATTGTACTAGTAACCCCCTCTTTAATGTACGAAACTTTGGTTGGTCCAAATCGTTCAATTTTCCAGTGATAAAATATGTGGTGACGTATCGTGTCAAGACTTGGAATCGCGATGTTCAGATTCATCGAGCTCACCCTGAATAAAAGGCATCATTATTTCTAAAATGTTTTCTAGTACAGTTTTTGACGCAGATTCTTGTCAAGTAATTAGGTTTTCTATAAAAAATATTTCTCGAAAAAAAAAAATTAAAACCTTAATTTTTTAACCTAGAAATCGATGGTTTTACATTTTCCCTCAAAAGTTTATTTTCGCGACATTTTCGGGACAGAGAAGCATTTAAAATATACACGAGAACAACCCTTTTTCAAAAATATACACGCCATTTTCCGATTCTCGCCCATTTCAAAAGGGTTCTAAATATCTAAAAATGAACCGAATGAGCCTTAATCTGGCGCCTGACTCGTCAATCTGACGGCTCAGTCTTACTCACTATCCAGTCAAATGTGACGAACGCACCTAAGTTTTCACTTCACTAAAGCTGCGTTAGTTTGAAAAAACCAACACGCCATTGCCCCTACATTAAGGAATTTAGCTGAAAATACTTAATTAAATACACTTACTAATAATGATAGTACTTACTGTTCATATTTACTCTGAAGCAAGTCTATAAGCTTTGGTAAAACAGTCACACAGAGATCCAAATTCCAAATCGTACTGAAACAAAAAGAACATGGTTAATGAATAAAGGAAAACGCTCTAAAGCGTCTTTATGTGAGGACTGTCGCTCCGACATTAAATGATGGCAAATATTTTGATATTTATTTAAAAACCTAGTTTATGAAGCATTTTATTCTGTTTAATGACTTTTATTAGGAAAACATGAAATAACTAATTAACGGATCAAAAAATGTAATCAAAATCCTGAAGAGGGACTTAATAAATACAAGTAGGTAGCTTTACATTTATGTTGAATACTAAATGAACTAAAAACCTAAATAGTCATGTATGTAGGTACCTATACTTTGGTATTCCTCGATAAGCAACCATTGATGCTAAAGGGTAACTATCAGAAATTTTTTAAATTCGTCTCTCTGGATTATAACTTGCGTCTTACTTATAACTTGCAATCAAACATATTCCAGTTTTAAAGCTATTTAGTTCATCTTTCAGATAAGCCTCAAGTTTTTTCAAAATAAGGTTTTCGTTTGCCAAAATTCAGGTAAAATATAAAAAAAAACGTCCTTATCCTTAGGAACGTGCGTTTTACCATACTCTAAGTCAAATTTGTTATAAATGCGTTAAGTTAACAATGCCATTATTTTATGTGTATCTAAAGAACATAGACAGGTACTAAATCGATAACATTTTTCACAAAACCGAAAAAATAAATTTTTCAAAAATGTTGGTTTATTTTTGTCGTCGAATTTCACATCATTAGGGTGGCAAATACCATAATTTAAAAATCCCGCTATCATATGCTTCCTGAAAGTTTTCGTCATCGCCGGAAAATACCAAATAATGTTCTTCTTCTTCTTAACGTGCCATCTCCATCAATGGAGGTTGGATATCACAATGGCATATTCTTCTCGATCTTCGGCGGTTCTTATGAGTTCTTCAAAACTAAGGCCAGTCCACTTGCGTATATTTCTTAGCCATGAGAGCGTTTTTCTTCCCAACCCGCGGTTGCCTTCGATCTTTCCCTTCACAATGAGCTGTGCGTAATGATATTTAGAATTTCTGAGAACATGTCCATACGCTGTTTTTCAGACTAGTTTAAATAGTTCTCGTTCTGTTTCCAATCTGCGTAGGACCTCTTCGTTCGTGGTATGCGATGTCCATATGTTTAGTATTCTGCGGTAGGTCCACATCTCGAAGGCTTCAATTGATTTATAGTTTGTGCTTTAAGTGTCCATATTTCAGCACCATACAACAAAGTAGACCAAACATAACACTCTGACAGTCTCAGACGCAGACTGAGACTGATTCGGGAATCACAAAGGAATCTCTTGAGTCGTACAAAGCAATTTCTGGCTTGTTCTATTCTCGATCTTATCTCCACATCCGGATCCAACCTGCAATCCCCCTAGCATCCCAAAAACTGGAACCTATTTACCTGCTCCAAAACTTACTCATCTATATTAATTCGGATTAGGACTTTCTTTGATTTCTTGATAACCATTACTTTGGTCTTTTTTATATTTATTTTCGTACCAAAGCCTTCGCAAGCTATGTGAACGTTGTTAAGGAGACTCTGAAGGCATAGATCCGAGCTAGCGATCACGACAGCATCGTCCGCGTATCTGATGCTGTTAATATTTACACCGTTAACATTGACTCCTTCTGTGATGTCCGCCATAGCCATACCAAATATATGATCTGAGTAAAGATTGAACAGCATAGGCTATAGATTCTCTATTTCAAAGCATTTTCCCTCCATCCATCTTTCCTAGCGTTCCTTATCTCGGTCCGAATGTTTTTGTTAAGACGCTTGTAGTCATTTGCGTTGTAAGCAATTTTGGCCTCATTCCGAGCATCCATTAAATCCAGGATTTCCTTTGTCATCCAGTCCTGTTTATATCTTCTTGGAGTTGATTTTAGATTTCTTTCAGTAATATCCTTTATAGTTATCCACCTGCTATTTACACTAGTTGTTAAAATCAGATCTCTAGATCCAAGGTGTTCGTTCAATTCTTCGCTCACTGTTTGTTTGACGGCAAATCTCTCAATAGCTCGATATTCAGTCTATTTGAAGTTCTTAGTTTCTTCGTGATCATCCATTTGGATCGTACTCCAGCAGCAACATGGCGGTATGAAGAAGCAAAGAAATTAAACATTAAACTTATAGGACACCAAGAGATCAACGCACGATTCGAAAAAAATGGAGGGAAAATTCAAAAGCATATAGAAAAAGACAAAAACATTAGTCAGATTACAACAGTTTACCCCATAGCCAACTGGAGTGATGTAACTCTTCGCCCGAGTCACTCACCTACAGTTTCAACAAATGTTACTGGATCACAATTTTTTTCATAACTGTGACTCGCCGAAGCCAGATCCAAGTCGTCAAATGATACAAGGAAGAACGATTTTAAAAACCGGTCCAAGATAAACAGGAAACTTGATAGACTTGTCCATGGCCATTGTGGTCTATAACGGGACTTGTCTGGGGACCTAACCACCCTAGGTATGCCAGGTAAAGCGATGGTCCCCGAGATAGGCTTCCTCTTCCCTACAAGTCAAGTCAAGTCAAAAATTATTTATTCAAAAAATTGGAAAATTGTTAGCTTACAATTCACAATTGAATGATATAGCGTCAAATATGCTACAAAACCAATTAAAGTACTAACGCAAAGACGAAGCAATTATTAATTTACACAAACACTTCTATAAAAAAGATAAAATGACATTGATATTTTCACTCATTAAAATAACTCAAAATACTTAACTTAATTACATCTCGCAATCGAGCCAATATTTCACCAATTGAATATGGCTCTAATTCAATAAGTAGCTTTAAAACTACCTTTTTAAAAGTATTAAAATTTGCCTCGACCTTCAAATATTCGAGCAATTTTGTACAAAAATTTACGGGCCTCTTTCAGTTGTAGATAGTCTGTGGATAGGGATGTTTAAATTAATATCTCTGCCTCTTGTAATGAAGGGATGATTCATTTAAAAATCAGAAAACTTTTCCTTATTCTTAAAAAAGAATAGAGCACTCATTACATATACAGTCCTGACATAGTTAAGATATTGAACTGCTGTAAATGACCCCTGCATGCGTCTCTATGCCCCAGAGACAAGACAACACGAATCGCCATTTTCTGGAGAATGAATACCCGCTGGGCATCCATGCTACCCCCCAGAAAACAATACCAAACCTGAGCAGGGAGTGGATGCTCGCAAAATATACTGATCTAAGGCCACTGAGGTCTAGATGTCCTACCAAGACTCTAAGCGAAAAGCAGGCTGAACTCATTCTCTTGGTGACACTTGATACGTGTTCCACCCAATCCAGGTTCTGATCAATGTGGATTCCTAAAAATTTCGTGCTTTTAGCAAGTGCCACTGTTCGAGAGCCCAGCTGGACCTCCTCCGGAATGTCATGTTTTTGCTTTGTTCTGAAGCACAAAAAATTTGTCTTGTCTGAATTCAGAACTAGTCTGTTTGCCACAAACCAGTCCTGAGCTGTCTGAAGGCGCTCGGTTGAGAGATTCAAAAGATTTGACAGATTTGATCCAGTTACGAGAATGTTTGTGTCATCCGCGAACCAAGTGAAGAAGGTGTTAAAATCTTCACATATTATGTTTGGGTCTCCCGGAATCTGACAGTCCATCCTTCTGCTGCCACTTCCCCTGATTTCACCTACAATCTTCCAAACACACTTGGACTTATTGCTGCTATTCGCTATTCGATTTCCGTATGCTGATTTACGTGCTTTATAAAGAAGATGATTATACTCACGCTTTTTTTCCCTGTATGCATTCCTGTAAACTTCCCCGCCCCTACTCAATACTAGCAAGACATCCAGTTCCCTTTTGCATGTCTCAATCTCAACATTATCCTGATAGAGGGGCTGCTTAGTCCTTGGTTGTAATGTTCTTAGGGGAAAACAATGATTAAACTACTATCCAGAATGTCAACATTAAAATCACCTCCAATAAAAAGCAAACAATTTTTATAAAACACTCTCCATAATAGATTTTCAATTTTCTTTGATAGCTCCTTAACTGGAGCGCTAGCCGAATGATAAACACATAGAATAATGAGTCTGTTGGTGCCTATCACCACTTCAACAGCAGCGCATTCAAACACATTACTTTCAGAAACGGCCACTATGTTACAGAGTTCTGTGCACTGAATGCTATTCCTGATAAATATTGCCACATCTCCGTGCTTTCCCTCCTCCCTGCAAAAAGTTGATAGCCTACCAAGTTATAATTATGGAGTTGAGCAGTAGACTTCCAATGCTCGCTGACACAAACAGCCAGATATTCAAGTTTTACCAAATCCTGCAAAGCATTATGACAGCTTCCTATCGATTGTAGGTTTTGATGGAGGATTGAAAATTCTTTGCTTCTGTTGCCATTTCTATATGAATGGTTCTTTTAGAAGTTCTAGCTTCCTCAGGTTTAAAAACCTAATTATTAGGAGGCCCCTTGGCCAAAATTCTGCATTCATTACTTGTGCTTCATGCTCACTGGGAACGCAGATCTATAAAGATGCCCAGATGTTTTGGTTTTTCGTGTGGAGTTTTTCACAGGAACTCCTGTTAATACCATTGTTTAGTAGATAGTTCTACACATCTTTGTTTGAAGTGTCTGCTGATAAGCCAGAGAGAAACAACCAAGAACATGCATCATCTCTTCTTATTACTCGCAGATTAGCTGTATATCCTCTTATTGTATATTCTCTTATTGGAGTAGGCCTGGAATTCCTGTTGAAGCACCTCTTCTTCTGTTGTTCCCATGGGTTTTCTTTGTCAGTTGGACCCTAACTTGGAGGTGTTGATGTTTCTCCCATATTATTTTGAGCTTTCATTGTCGTTGAAGCGCTAGTGCTGATTAGTAGTGGCGGATGTTCTTTCTCGCTTTCTACTGGCATTCGTTTTTGTTCACTATCGTTTTCTTGACAGTTTACGTTTACTGCTATGACGTCACTTTCACTTGCTTTTTTTCTTTGATCTCAAACTTTTCAGCTTTCGGTTTTTGGGATTTCTGTGTTGCAATCCGCTGCTTTTTCAGTGGTGACATCTGTTGGTGAGGATCAAACCTCAAGATTTCCGTCAATCAGTAGTTGCGATCGGTATATACCTCAGATCGATCGGATTAATCTGAATCGTTCGTTTATGACATCTAGATGTAGGGGAAATAAATCTCAATCGTTCGGTAATTAAAATCGGAGCGATCCGACGACGATCTTTTTGCTCGGAGAATTTTGACCGATGAAAGCGAGCAATCTGAATTTGTGAGGTTAAGTAAAGTAAGTTTAAGTTCGTTTTGTTTTTGTTTATAAATATATTTTAGATTTTGGTAATAATTTTGTTTTAAAATGAAAGAACTCAACCTGTATGATGTAACGCAACAAAAACATATAACAATTGTTGTAACAGATGAGCATTACATAGAAATTGTAGAAAATCAAAGTAGGTAGAAATGGTTTAAGTTGGTAAATTGTAATTTTTTAATTTTTATCATGCTTTTATTTTAGACTTAGCTCTTGCTACCACTTTGCTTGAAAGGCATATTCAAAAACAATCAAATGCTCAGTTAGCAAGCTATGTTTCTATGTCAGAATCCCAGTCCTCACCCTCAAATTCAGAGTGAAATACATTAGAATTAGGTATGTAAATAAACTCAGTAAAGATGGCTTGCTTTTGATTAATAATTATTGAAAAATGAGACTGATTTCCAACTTATTGGGGTATAAAGAAATAATGTTTTATATTTTAGTAAATGCTGGAGAAACTTCATTATTAGAAACCAGTGAAACCTCAGGTAGGTAGGCTATATTTAACATTTTTAGTTTTTTTGTCTAAAAAATTGTTTTATTATTTAGAAAACACTAAACTTTGGACTGATGACAGTATTAAATATTTAATACATTTATGCAAGAAATATGATGAAGACTTTTCCTCGGGAGTCAAAAAGTATATATGGGGTAAAATTGCTAAAGAACTGAGTGAAAAATTTAAGCAAAAATACGCCCCTCAGCAATGCGACACAAAATGGAAGGGGCTTAAAAATACCTATAAGGCAGTCAAAAAACACAATGACAAGTCTGGAAATAATTATAAATTCTGGAAATTTTATGATTTACTGGACGAAGTATTATTTTGTAAACCAGAGATAAATGCAAATGCATCATGCTCGAGTGCAAGAGGACTTGTCAGAAGTCCAAATACTGATGAAAACATTGATAGTAAGTTTATTTTGCTTGTTTTTTCTTTTGATTATTGTAAAAATTTTGGAGATGAAATTAATACCTAGATCTAGATAGAAAAAGCAACAAATTTTTTTAAGGGTTACCTAGTTTTATGAAATTAAATTTAAATAACTTGTAATAATAATATTAATTTATAGTGCCTTTTTACATCCAAATGATTACATGTATGCATTTTTTCATTTTTAGATGATAATTCAAATGAAGACCACAATTATACCACTATAGCCACATCAACCAACTATACATCATCATTTATAAGAAAAAGAAAATCCACAGAAAATGCAGTTGAAAGACGCCACCAGGAAAAAATGGCTAGGCAAGATAGATTTTTAGATTTATTAGGTCGCTTGACCACTGCAGTTGAGGGCAGTATTCCTCAACCTCAAAATTTAGAAAATAATTAGATTTGTTTTACTTGCGTTTTTTAAAAGTTTTGTTCTTGTTATTTGTCTACAACTACTTGGTATTTGTTTACAACTACAAACAAATATTTTATTTTTCCGTAGTTTCTGCTAATATATATATATATGTGATATAAATAAGTATTATCAAAATGTTGATTTAGATTTCTAGTTCACACTTAAAGTAGGTAGATTTTATTAGTTTTTTGGTAAACTATGTAACGTAGGCACTATGATGAAAGAACCAATTTAAGTTCCTATATGTAACAGTGCGATAAAAAAAAACTGGCACAGTTTCAAGTCCCTGGATTGTCATTGAAGGCAATGCATTTTCAAGGGCTTAATGTCAGTTTTAAGATTAAAGGTATGTTTCTTTTTATCACAATGTTATCACTTGTACCTAATCTATGTGATATATTAAGCAGTAAGAGTTTTGTTTTTTAAGTTTTTGTAATTTTATTAACTAAGAAGTACTTAGTTTTGTTTGTGCTTTTGACAATGTAACTGACTTAATCCTTTAGTGCAGATTAAATAAAATAATTCGTGTTAATTTTGATAATTTTTATTTATTTTAACGATAGGTAAATATATCGGTTCTTATAAAAATAATCCATTCATTTCTAGCTGGTTCATAATTCTTAATCTTTTGGCAATAGCTAACTGATTACCCCTTAAATTAATGAGGTCAAAATCATTTTCAAAATTTTGACATCTCTCTTCATCCAGTTCTTGCTGTATATCTATTAAATCATCAGCCTCATCTCCATTTAGTATACAAATATTGTGTAAAATGCACGCAGAAACAATTAATAAGCAAATGAGGTCCAGCCTCACTGTTTCCATAAACTTCAGCCTTCGAAACCGACCTTTTAGCAAAGCTAAACTATTTTCAATTCGAACTCTTATTTGTGACAACTTTAAATTGAAGTTTTTTTGTCTGTTTGACAAATTTCCATTATTTTTAAAACCAACCATCATATAGTTCGACAATTTGTAAGCCAAATCACCCAGCATATGGCTATCATCGTAAAATGGAAATTGTCCTGTTTGAATACCATCAAACATGTCTGATTTTTCAAACAGACAGCTGTCATGTATTGAGCCAGGTTCTCCAGCATACACATGCGTAAATAGTTTTCTGTGATCACATACCCCTTGCAACAGAATTGAATGGAAATTTTTTCTGTTGCAATACGAATTAGGGTGTTCTTTTGGTGGTAGAATTTTAATATGACTACCATCTATGCAGCCAATTACCCCTAAAAAAGAACAAACAAAAATGATGCCACAAATTAGATAGGTAAAAAAAGTGTTCTTAACACACCTTCAAATCCATTAATTGCTTCAAAAGCTTCCATAATGGCATGAGCCCTTTCCCTTGATGGCCAACATATAATTTTATATGTACAATTCATTTTTAAAAATTTCCTACATGTTCTATATAAGATGTCCCAGCATGTTGAGTTAGTTATTCCAAATCGATCAGCGACTGAACTAAAAAAGAAAACCAAACTTTTAGGTGCCTATTAGGAGGTATAAAATGAGGTGGTTTTTACCGAAAACTTTCCAAATTAGATAAACACCATATTGCTATCATGGCTTGCTTTTCCAACATAATTTCTGGGCGTCCAGCAGCTACAAATCTATTTTCTGAAACTGCATGTAATTTAATAAGCAAATCTTCGAAGGTGGCTGCGGACATTCTAAAGTGATGCCTGAACTGGTGATTTGCAAATCGGGGCACTGTTTCTTCAGCAAAACTCTCTACTTTTTCCAAAACATTTGCGTCCCCCTCTTCATCGCCTTCGAACATTACTTGGTAGCCCCCTTCAATTAGGGCCAACAGAGTAGTAGGAATACTCATTTTTATTAAATTTAATTTAATGACAAAAATATCACATCAAACACCATAAAAAAATATATAAAAATCCAGCACTGAGCAC
>MU191845.1:247-15990 GCA_016904865.1 Pissodes strobi
TCGGTCAGACGTCATCTTGCTGCTTGGGTAGCAAATTAAGACGATTCAGATAGCAATCTGGGATTTTATGCCAGACCAAAAGATTCTGATATAGAAGAAGTTCGCATCAAAAACTGAAATAATGATGATTTCGTATTGACAGAACTAACATCTTACAAAATGGCAGGAAAATAGTTTCTTGATTCTCGCACAAATAATAAACATTGGAAAAAGTCAGAAGTCAAAATAATTGATTGTTTAATTTTTGCGACAATATAGACAATCGGGAGACGGTTTTGTTTTCCTTGGAATAAAGGGTATTAGTGAAGATTTAATGAACGAAATTTTGGGAAAATTTAAGATATGCAAAAATTAAAGTTTGTTAGTAAATTTTAAACAACATTGGACCAAAAGTTGACCGTTCCTTAACTTTTGAAATTATTTTTGTCTAGAGCTTTCGCTATATTTTTGTTATTTTTAGTGGTCAGAGTTTATTTTTAAAGTTTTTTTTTATAAATGAAATGCTTATTTTTCACTTTCACTAGGAAATACTTTCTAGTGTAACTTTCAATACTTAAAGTTTTCAATAGGATACAAACCAAAATTATATGTTAAAATTTAGTTTAAATTTTTTCATTAAAATAGGAAGTCTTTGTGCTTTTTTTAACAAATCCTTGTTTATGGATAGCGATTTCTTATACCTGATCATTGATATTGACTTTGGCCCCATATATGTACCCTCTTTGTCCCATATATGGGGCAAAGCGGATGTTTTGCAGCCACTCACTTTTTCTATATTATTTCATAGACTCGTTTAGATTTATTAGATATGTTGGAAATTTACAGCCAATTCATGATATAAGAGATCCCAATCATCCAAAATGCTTTCTGAGTTAGTAAAGAAAATTTGTAGATTTTTTTTATCCCAACTTCTTATAAAACTTATGCGTTTTTTCTTGTATTTTATAATTCGTCAGTGAGCTTAGAATTAAGGTACATTGAAGAATACATATAACAAATAATAGTCAGTTACGGTACTCAATAATAATTCACTAGCTTGAAGTAGGCACACTGAAGTAGAGCTGATTTTATGAGTTCAATACTATGTAACTGGAATTACAAGATGATTTTTCAATCAAGTTGTGAAAAATCCATATGTCTACAAGCCGTAGTTCCTATCCACCCCCGCAATATTCAACTTGTTCTTTCGAGGTTTTACTGTAGTTCGTTAGCTAGGTCGGTACCGTCGTCTTTGATTTTGCCGCCCGCTATACATTTACCACCTAGGTGGGCCCAAATTGTCCTTATAAACATTATGAGGCCCAGTTTTTTTTTCGTGTATCTTTAAAATATAGCGACACTAGTCTATGAATTTCATGTTCTCTCTTTTGACATGGGGGAAGTGAAATCGGGCCTTTATTTATGCGTTAAAATTGTGAATACCGGCCCGCTATCGGTTTCTTGATTATTATTGTATAACGTTGTTAGGAAATGAAAGGGGGCACATCAGAACAAATATTTACCTAATATATTAGTGGCCAGGCGTACAGAGAATAATCAAACGTCTCAGAAATTACAATGTCGGAAAAGAAACAATTTTTAGTTAGCTAAGTAATTTATTACAAATTTCCTGAGGATAACAATGAGCGATTCACGATTAGATTCATTGTTAATGTTGTCCTCAGAAAAGGATCTTTTAGGCAATATTCCGTTAGAAACGTTAATTTCACGGTGGATTTCTTTAAAGCATAGATTAATTAAAGTCGCTTAAATCATAGTTTGCTAAGTATATTTACGAATATATATTGTTATGTTTATGGATTTGTTGTTTGAACTTAAGATTTTAAAATATTTTTTTTGAAATAACGTGTACTTACTACATTGTGTAGGTTAAGAATACCGACCGAAAAAATATTTGGCGTCTACATTAGGAATATTCGGCATTTCAGCTTCTCCACATCATCCCAAAAATTTTTAGCCCTGAAATTTAATTTAAATTTGACATCCAAAGTTTTAACGATATGTTTTTTTTTCAGTATTTGTATATATATTTAGATTAAAGCTGATCCCAGAAGGATAAAAAAATTCCGGGACTTAAAATGTCGAGAAATGTATAATACAGCAATTATTTTAATGATTACTTTTTCGGCATCTTCGGGATTAGTCGCCGGCCATTAGGTCTCCAAGTACACAAAATATTTTTGGTCCTGGTTCTGAAAAACCCAAATTATGAAAACGGTGTTGTGTTGATAACTCCGTTTCCCGGCAGGTAGGAAATAAAAGGGTAGTTTGAAACATCTGTTAATCATATGTAAATTGGTTCCCAGACCCAAAAAGGTCGTTGGTATATTGGTTCCCCTTAACAAATTGAGGGTGTAATAAATTATACTGGGGGTGTGAAGGAATTGTGTAGCTATTGAAGTTTTAGTTTGCATTTTTGTTCTGTGGCTATCACTTGTGTTTAAAGTTGTGTTGTATTTTCGTCATGAATTTCGAAATAATTTGAAGTGAGCGAGGAAAACAGTTAATAGCTATTAATAACTATAAATATAGTTTCCAAAAGCCCCTGAAAACTGGTGAGAAGCGATGGACTTGCACAAATAGAAAGTGCAAATCATTTGTCCTTACTTTGGGCGAGGTGACAATAATATAACTATTACAAAACATATACAAGAACATTCCCATGAAGCCGTTGTGGGGGAGTTAAACCGTCAAATCGTTAATACTGCCTGCAAACGAAAAGCTATTGAAGACCTATCCGAAAAACCTGCGAAGATTATTCCCAGAGTGCTTCAGGAAAATCTGCCATCCACAATTGTTACATCTGACGTTGCTTGTGTCCGAAGAAACATCTATACTGCTCGTAGAAAAATGCAGCCAAGTTTACCGAAAAACATCCAGGAAACTTTTGGGGTGAGCAGTTTTTACTTTGTAACAGTAGAATTAAAGAGATAGTGATATTTTCGTGTCGATCTTATATTTGGATGTTAGAAAAAGTGACACATATTTATTTAGATGGTACTTTTAATTACTGCACACAGTTTTTCTGCCAATTTTTTACTTTACATGGTTATTGTAACGGGCATTATATTCCATTAATTTTTTCATTGTTACCAAATAAGCGAACAGAAACGTATAACAATCTGTTCAGCTTAATAATCAATATTTGTAAGGATAATGGTATTACATTAAGAATTTTGAAAATTGTTATTGATTTTAAGCAAGCCATCCATAAAGCACTGGTACAAATTTTTCCTTCAGTAGAAATAATCGGGTGTCGGTTTCACCTTGCCCAATCGTGGTATAGAAAAATTCAAGAATACGGCCTTACACTCGAATATAGAAACGAACATTCTGAAATTGGTAGATAGCTACAAATGACTTTTGGTCATACATTTTTAATTCCCATGATGTTAGCGACTGCTTTGTTTTTAATTTACTTGCGATAGCACCAACAGACGAAAATGTTCAAAAGTATTCAGATTATTTAATAGATAATTATATAACACAAGATTCTCTCTTTCCGCCTTACCTTTGGGCTCAGAACTCAGCTGAACTTACTCGCACTACTATAATACCTGTGAATCTTTTCACAAACTTTTCAATGCGTCTTTTTATAAAACACATCCTGACATTTTTATTTTTTTGGTAAAACTCTAAGAATTTCAAAGTGAAAATTACGGCTAAAATACCTAATAGTAAAGTCAAGAACCGCCAAAAATGTATAGAAAAAATTATAGAATCTTATTCAAGAAAGGAAATTAGTCGACTACCTTTTATTAAATGTGTTTCTTTTCACTGTGCTGTTACCCATTAAAGATTGAAATTATGAAAGTTATTATTTTGTATTAGTTACTATTTTTAATGTAGAACACTATAATAAACAGATTTATAAAAATCAAACCGTGCTTTACTAGGTAAATCTCGGGAACCAATTTACACATAAAGGCCTGTTAAACTAAAAATGTTGGAAACCAATTTACAA
This sequence comes from Pissodes strobi, assembly GCA_016904865.1. Classification (NCBI taxonomy): domain Eukaryota; kingdom Metazoa; phylum Arthropoda; class Insecta; order Coleoptera; family Curculionidae; genus Pissodes; species Pissodes strobi. The sequence continues at coordinate 4,212 of MU191845.1, forward strand.
ATTATTTTTGACCCTTCTTAGTTTGTGAACCAATTTACATGTACTCGATGAAAATATACACAAATACTAAAAAGAAAAACATATCGTTAAAACTATCGATGTCAAATTTAAATTAAATTTCAGTGCCTCAAAATACCGATATAGTTTGTAACTGAGTGTGGTGGTGTGTTTAATTTTGTTAAATATTTTTTTATATAGTTATCTACATACAATTTATATGAGTAAGCAGTATGGCAGATACAGTAACAGCGGTTTTCCCTTGGATTTAAGTTGTGTAGCAGCCAGGAATTCAAGGAACAACAAATTAAAAATCATTTGAAGTAATATTTAAAAGAGGGTGAAGTACTCTGTGCTTTTCCATTATGCGAATTTAGGCAGCGGGATAAAGCGTTATTTCTAGTAGAACTGTACTAGAACAAACAGTAAAAGAGGCTAAAATAAAATTGTACATTTTCAATAAATAGGTTCTACTTATATGCATATGGCATGGACTAGTTGCTAAATTATAACAAATATGTTCTAAAGGCAGAGAAAGGATAGGTAAAAATTATAGAACTTAAAGGCTCATTTTGACAGAATATTAAAATCGCTGATTACACTTTCGAATTTTGAATACTGTCAAATCAAAATGAAAGTAAAAAAAGTACGTTTTTAGCCGCCAAATCATTTTGAATGATTTTGCATTAATAGAGACTTTAGGCAGCAGGATCAAGCTGTATTTCTAGTAGCACTGCACTAAAAGAAGCAAAAAAGTGGCTAAAATGGATGTATCAAATTTCCTAACTAGGTTCTACTTATATGCAGCTGACATGGACTTAGTGGCTAAATTATAGCCAAATTCTTCTAAAGGCAAAGAAGGAATAGGTAGAAAAGATCGAACTTAAATTTATTGAGGAAAAAAATATAGCGTGTAGCGAGGAAGCATAAGAAAGACTCATTTGTGGTAAAGACCAATTTAAAACACCAGTTATAGAAAACACTGTTACAAAGTTTGACCATATAAAACTTAAAAACACATTCAGTCGAGAGTCTTGGATTGCTATCATGGCAGAAAATGAACCACAAACAGCATGGAAATTATTTTACGACATATTTGGCGGCATATATAACAAATGCAGAATAACTAATGTGTTAAGAAACCAAAATTAAGTTAAAATCAAACCTTGGATTACAAATGCAATTATAACTTCTATAAAATGCCGTGATCGATTAAAGAAAAGAATGTTAAAGGATAGAAACAGTGAGTCTCTTATTGATAGAGATAAAACATAGAAACTACCTTAAAACAATTTATAAATGAAGTCAAATCCAGATATTATCGAGAAATTGTTAGTGTCAACAAAAATGATATTAAAAAAATGTATAAGATAATAAATAATGTTGACATTAATATATTGGACGTTAAAAATAACAAAAAACCTTTTGAAAGCACAAAACAGATGGCTAACTACTGTAAGGATTATTTTATACAGACAGGACAACAAATGGCAGCTAAAATACAGCCATCTAGTAATTACAAAAGCTACAATAATAACTTGCATCTCTCTTTTTTTATGGCAGTTGCACACACACTAAAGGGAGACCCTATGGCGCTCCGCGAGCGGTGTGTGTGCGAACTTGTTGATTGACACGGTTCTTGAATAGTTGTAGGTTGTAATTAGGGGGAAACAAATGTCCTGAGAGTGAGTTTCACAGTGATGCAGTGCGCCAGACAAAGGAGTTCTTATAAGGGACATCTCGGCCACATGTCTGCGGTGCTCCAAACTATCCAAATTCCGGGTCAACCCCGGGCCGCCGATGAGAAGCACAGCTCCCTTCTGAATGGAATCCAGCAGCTTTAGGGTGTGCTTTGGGGCAGCACCCCCCAGTTGTGTGAGCAATATTCTAAGCACGGTCTTATTTGCGCTTTGTAGAGCAAGAGCAACTGCTGCGGTGTATATAGTTTTTTGTTGCGAAATAGCGCACCAAGCTTCTGGGAGGCTGATTTTGCGATGTTAGCAACGTGGTCATACCAGGACAAATTTCTGTCGCCCCAAGTTTGAACTTTCTCGTGGTCTTGATTAGTTGCTGTAATCTGCTCCTATCTGCGGTGATAAGTCTCAGTCGCTGTTAAAGGGTTTTCTGATCTAAATTGGACCATAAGGGCACAGTTTATACCGTACCCGAATCAGTTATACAACTCTGAGCCGGCACCTTTGATGTTAGTGAAGCCAAATTCTATTTTTTCATTTATTCTCATATTTCGAGCATGCGCATTATTAGTTGGAAACGTCAGAATTATACGACCAGCTGGGCCGTGGCCAGAGTCGAACTAGGATCTAATAATAGGCATATAACTAAGTCTATGGATTTAATACACAAAATTAGCGAAAGCAGTCCACAAAAAGCACTACAAACAAAGCCGACTCGAGCAAACAAGATGGTAGTTTTCGCTTTTCGGTTCCTTTTCAATCAACATACTTTTCCTGTCGCCGCGCAGAAAATCAATAATCGAGATCTCATCTGAATACAAGCACAATACAAGCCTGTTTCGTGCCTCGTTTTACGGTTAATTCTCGCCAACACTATCTCTATCTCTTTCTCCTTACAGGCGGTATCTTATTGAAACATATACATATACAGCATATACATATATGCCGAACTGATGTTTTATTTATAAAGGCAGCGTTCACTCATTGAGCGCAGGCCCAAGATAAGAACTCCCAGCTCTCCTATTGGTTCAAGCGCTTGGCGTGGAGAGTTGTTTAACTGATTCTGGTACAGTATAAACTGTGACAAGGGTACTGTCATCTGCAAAACTGTAAACAGGATTATTCGTTTCGGTCAGCAGGTCATTAATATAGATGATGAACAGAGTTGGTATTGCGCCCTGAGGCACGCCCGCGTTAATGGTGAATGTGTCTGAGATGTGCCATCAACTGCAACGTGCAGAGATCGGTTCTTAAGAAAACTGGCAAGCCAGCTGCAGAGAGAGGCAGGCAGTCCGATGGACGGCATTTTATTGAGCAATCCATGCCAAAATCTGTCGAATGCCTTCGAAATATCTAACGCTGCCAGAGACTTTCCGTAGTTCTCAATTGCCCTACTCCATATATATCTCCTGTCGATCTCTCTTTGCGAAAGCCGTATTGATTATCGCTGATTATTCTGTTGTTCTCGAGGTACTTGAGTAGCTGCTGATTGACTACACGTTCCACGACTGGAGATTATGGCAGCGAATATTAACTATGACAAGAAGGCCCACTTAATGGCAAGAGAGCGCTACAAAGGAATCGTCTTCGTTGCCTGGTAACGTTCAGCGAACTTCGCCGCACACAGGTTGAATTTAAATAAAAGCTGGCCATAAACTATATTTTCGTTTGCGTTATATCTAATCAAATTTATGACGAAATTATTTATAGCACTCTAATACTCTATTTAGCTTTGTAAAAACACAATTGGTATCTTCTGAATTGTTTGCAGCGCCCTGTCAAGCTTACGTTACGGTTTTTTTTTATTATTATCACCAAATAAATATTTTGATAAAGTTTGTATTCAACTGGCTGTTTCAAAAATCTGTTAACGTTTTTAATTAGTTATTATTGATAACAATACTCAAGGTATGTAATAACTAATATTGAAAAGAGTTTGATTTTGTGTTAATGATTTCACCATATTTCCGAATACTAATATTCTGACAAAAGACATCAAGAAGAAAATGTTGCTCGAATTTGCCGCATCTTTTAATATTCAATTAAAATTTGGCGTTTTGGGTGATTTTAAAATTGGTTAAAGATTTCGCACAATATTTTTACTGTATATTTCATTCCTATTTTGTAATACAAAACAACTAAAAAATAGCGATATTATCTTATATCGAATATTGACTCAACTATAGAATTTAGGCGTGAAAATTAATCTGACAAAAGAAAAGGATGAGCTGTCTATGGCCGCCGCGTCAAAGGTCGCCTGATTGTTTTATTTGTATCATGGCCTGCCGATATTCTGCTAGTGTTCCCGCGGGGAAAGAGACATACTGTTGACATGCCGCCGCGGAGAGTGATCCTTTTTATCATATAGTTTTGCCCAAATACATAATAAAAAGATAAAGACTGATGTACAGGGTGTTCACCCATAATGTCCCCCCCCTTTAATTTTGTTAATTTTTAAGCTACAAAAAAAAATAAAAAACAAAATTGTAGGGTTTTTTATGTAGTTTTTGCACACGTAAAGAAAAAAACAAAAAAATGTATAGTATACAGGGTAGATAAAAAAGAAACATTTTTTTAAATCTAGCCCCCATTTTTTATTCGATTTTTCGATTCTATGTAAAATTCTAAGGATTTTTAGTATAACACACTATCTGCCTATTCCTAATACTTTAGAAGTTATTGACAGTTGAAGTCGCTATTTTTTAATTATAATAATAATTATTTAATCATTTTTAAAACAGAAGATACAAAAGCACTAGGTCGAATTGAGGAAACTCAATATTTATACCTCAGTGACTTCAAAAGCTAAACAAAAAGTTATATTCTTAGGTGGCTGTTGCCATAAAAAAATAAAAGAAAAGACAAAATAGCGACTTCAACTGTCAATAACTCCTAAAGTATTAGGAATTGGCATGTAGTGTGTTACATTAAAAATCCTTAGAATTTTACTTAGAATCGAAAAATCGAATAAGAAATGGGGGCTAGTTTTAAAAAAATGCTTCTTTTTGATCTACCCTGTATACTACAAATTTTTTTGTTTTTTCCTTTACGTGTGTAAAAACTACATTGAAAACCCTACAGTTTTGTTTTTAATTTTTTTTGTAGCTTAAAAATTAACAAAGTTAAAGGGGAGGGGACATTATAGGTGAACACCCTGTACTATACTGCTAACGTGCGAACACTCCGTTGAGGTTATGTGTTGTGTTATACCTAATTGTGCAACAACTGAAGCCAGATTATCAGAAAATGGCGCGTCGAAATGATCCCTTATTGGCTAAGTTTGTAACGTGAGCAGTTTTCCCTGCTGCTGTCTTGTTTGAGCATTTACGTTTCTCTGTTTTTTTTTGCTTCATATGATGTACTGAAAGTATTTTCAAATGTCATTTAAATTACCCTTAACGCAACGCATTATTAAATTGGAATTTTAAAAGCTATATCTGTTGTAAATTTATCGGTACGGGTGGGCAAGAAATTGGATAATCGATTAAACGCTTAATATTTTAGCAAATAACTGAATAATCGATTAATCGAAATAATCGATTATCGATATTTTCTGAAATATTAATCGATAAGTCGATTAATCGGTAACATCTTAAAAGTGAATCGAATAATCGATTATTGTCGCCCACCCCTAATCCCATAATATTGTAGTAAGTGAAACTGAAGCTGAAATTTAGGTAGAATCATTATTGCTGATGCAAGACTGATGTTATTATAAAAAGAGGTAATAAATAATTTGGCTGAATCAGCAGAAAAAAAATTTATAATTTAGTTTTAATTTGTAAATATGACTTTGATATTACCTTGGGATAGTATATAATCAAGTGTTTTTGAACAACAGCTGCACTGATGCTTCTATATTTTTTACTAGTTTCGTCCCTATTAGATTAATTTTTAAAAATAGCGATAACTCTGAAATACATGTATGGCAAAATTGCAGGCCCTCATCAACGCGTTTCTGTCGTCCGCTTAATATTCATTTTGCTCGTAAGACTCCTGAATTAACCGTTGCAAAATCAAAATTTGGATCATCGAATTAAAAATTTAAAACCCTTTTTTACCACGAAGGAGCCCTTAATTTTCAAAATATTTTTTTAGAACGATTTAAGAACATACAAATGATCTTTATACATGATTTTTATCGCCAGTGATAATTGATACTCCCTATATATAAATATAGATGATGAGCAAAAAATTCAACAATTATTTGTCTAAAACACGATATATTAAACGTGTAATACTTAATTACTTTTATATCTTATTTCTGGTAAACCTTATTATGGCCAGCTTTTCTAGAAATTCGACCAGTGTGCGCCGGGTCCAAAGGTCACATGCCAGTATCATGCTAGTTTTCGCGCGGGGAAGGAGACATACCGTTGACGTGCCGCCGCGTAGAGTGAATCTTCTTATCGTAGTTGTTATTCGCTGATTATGGGAAGCAAGGCAATTGGGCGATAGTTTGATGGCTTGGTTTTCTTTCCTTTTTTTGGAGCAGGTTGCACTCGAACGACTTTCTAAGAAGATGGGTAAGACAGAGAAAAAAGTCTGGAAAAAAACGGGTGTTAGTTCGTTGGCGCAGCTCTTTAACACGATGGCAGGTATTTCGTCCGGTCCTGATGCCTTTTGCGTATCTAGTTATTTAAGGATTTCACGAATATTACGGTGATGAAACTAGACTTCGGCCATGGTAGTGTTACTGTTCGATGCGTGGTGGGGAGAGCCTTGCATTGGGGGACGTGTAAGGTAGAGTGCGATGAAAACATTTTGGCGAGCTTGTTTGCTTTTTCCTTGGCTGTAGTCGCCGCGATGCCACGTTCGTCTGTCAAAGGTGGGAGAGATGTTCTTGTAAAGTTATTACTAACTGCCTTTGCTACACGATTCTTGGAACCACTGCGGCATTACGAAAGTTTATTCCTGATCCTTTGATTGTGTCAATCACACGTTTGCATTTGTTTCTCGCTTCGACAAAATAATTTCGATATTCAGCGGTCTGATTTTGCTGCCGGTACTTGTAGGCTTGCTGTTTCCTACCTACAGCTATTTCGCATTTTCTGTCGAACCAGCGCTCTCCTTTTGACGGTAACTTAATGGCATTTGGGATGTATGCTTCCATTCCTGAGGAGGTTACTTGCGTAATCTCTTCGCAGCAGACTGACGGGTCATCAGTGCCAAAGCAGACTTCGAGCCAAGGGAAATCTAGGTAGAACTCCCTTAAATCGTCCCAGTTTACAGAATTGTAATGCCAGATTTTGCGAGGCAATGGTGTATCTTTCTGTAGAAGTGGCAGTTCACAAACCGTTGTAATAAGTTTGTGGTCGGAAGTACCTATTGGCGGACCAACTATAACTGTGTACTGGTCAGGATTGGGGGTTGGAAAAAGATCCAGGAGGGCGGCGAATTCGCCCCTCTCTGAGATTCGAGTTGGTTCGTTTAAAAGTTGAGTAAGCCCGCAGCTGATAGCAAATGCTTCAGCTTCTCTACCTTCGATGTCGGTTGGAGCCAGTTGGTATTGTGGGCATTGAAATCTCCCAGAACGATTATTTCTGAATTGGGGTGATCGACATGTATTGAGTCAAATGTGGTAGCTAGTGTTGTAAAAAAGCTTTGGTAGGTTCCATCGCTCGGAGGGGGTAGAGACAGCATATAAACTTGGTTAATTCCTTGGCGGTGAACTTGAGCCACACGACGTCAAGGCTGTTCGGTTCGAGTGTTTCCTCGCGGTGACATGAAAGGTTGCTTCGGACAAAAAGGCATATTCCGAACTTTTGTCTAAATCGGATGTGTAAGTCGTAACCAGGATCGGGGTAGCTTACTGTTGTTGTAGAACATACTTGTGTTTCTATAAGGGCTAGTATGTGTGGTCTATTTGCTTGTAGATGTTGGTGTACCGAATTTATGTTTGTATTTAGGCCTCTTATGTTGCAGAAATCTATTCTAAATTGGTTCGGTATCTTTGCTGTCTGTGAAATGCGGAATGAAGGGCTCCCAGGGGACCCGGCGCGGCGGCCGGAGATCCGAATGGCCGGGGAGTTTGCCTCCGGAATATTTTGATCCTGGAAGCATCATCATGTTTATATATTCCTATTGTGGAACCCGGAACCACCAGCGCGGAAGCGAGACGTGATTCGGAGCAACCACTTCGCACTTGCCAGTTCTGGTGGGGTGGTCTTTCACCGGTCAGTGAGAGTAGGCCTATGCATCTACCACATAGGGCCGCTCCCACTGGAAGCATGTTTCTCGGGCCAGTTGGTAGAAATGAACTTATCTTACATATAGCATCTTTCAAAAACAATAGTTATCCAGGTCATGACGGCGTTCGTTCCAAACTCGTAAAAATTATCATTTATATTTAATTGAGCCTCTCACTTTAATCAACACTTTTGCTAAGTTGTTTGAAAGGTGCCTTAAAGATAGACTATAATTTTTTATTTAACACCAAAATTTGAAATAAAAATCAATTTGATTTCCGAAAGGTCATCAGTACCACCCATGACATATTTAAACTTGTTGACTATGTTAAATCTGATCTCGACACAAATAAAAAATATATTGGTGTCATTTTTGATTTTGCTAAGGCTTTTGTCACGGTTCCATATAAAAAGCTTCTAGAAGTGCTTGAGCAATGTGGCGTTAGGAGTACTGTGTTGAGGGTCTTTCGCAGCTATTTGGAAGATAGAACACAAGTTAGGATAAAGGATCATTTAAGTGACAATTAGAAAATCCATCTAGGCATCCCACAGGGCACTGCCCTGGGACCGCTCCTTTTTATTCTCAATATTAATTGACTACTAAAGGAAAAAATACAAAGGCCCAATTATATCATATGCTGACGACACAGTCTTGATATTTAGTGATGATACTTGGCAAGGAGTTAAAACTAAAACAGAGCTTGGTATTGGCATAGTAAAAGATTGGCTAGACCATAATGAATTCACACTTAATACAGATAAAACAAAATACATCGCATTTTCTCTCACCAATGACAACAGACCAAATTTTGGCTCTTTGCAGTTACCGAGAACGGGACTCAAGATTAATGAAGTTAGTAGCATTAAATACTTAGGCGTTATAGTAGACAAAAATTTAAAATGGCCCAATCATGTGAATAGCTGGGCTGTTAAATCAAGAGGTTTTGTTTACAAATTTTATGAGGTGCGTAAATTCTTGAACGAAAACTGCTTATGTTAACATATAGAGCATTGATTGAATCCATCTTGCAATACGCCATCGTTGAGTGGGGTGGTCTGTATAGCAATGCCCTTGAACCTCTAAGTGTGGTGCAAAATTACATATTAAAGATTATGTTTCAGAAAGAAAGTCGCTTCTCCACTGACCAGCTTTATAATGAAAATATACTTAATATTCGAATGTTATATTTCTATAACATATGTCTCTTTTTATACATGAATTAAAATTTACAGACAATACTTGAGCATACATACAAAACTAGACAAGTGTCGAACCATGGTTTAGTTGTTCCTTTCTACAGAAGGGATGGTAACCAAAGATTTATGATAAGTTTAGGTCCAAAACTATACAATTCTCTCCCAATTAGCATAAAAACTACCTGTTCGCCAAAAAATGTAAGACGATTATATACACCAATTTTAAGAGATATCTTGATTTACTCTAATTCTCAACTTTTTATCATAAAAAAATTTTGTTTTAGTATATAAAAATTTTATTATTTCTTTTTCTCTACTTTTGATTTATCTTTTTTGTTTGTACTTCTTTTGTTGTATCTGCGGATTGTAGGGAGAATTTGTTTTTTTTATATATGTATCTATTTGTTGGGTTATTTTTATTTTGATTGTTTTTTTTTTAATTTATTTGCCCATGCAGGTTGTTTGACTTAGGTACAATATACAATTTACTTAGCCTAAAAATTGAATATGTAATTAATTTATTGGGTGGCTCTACTGTTGACTTACTGAAGAATAAATTGAATTAAATTGAAGTGAAAGTGGAACAGAATATTAAAATCGCTGGTTACAATTTCGAATTTTGAACACCGAGAAAACAAAATAAAAGTGAACTAAACATTTATTTGGCCCCAGTAAAAAAAAACAATGAAACGCAATGGTCCTTTATTAGAAACGACCAAAGTAGAGTGTTTAGGCCGAACTCAATTCTCCCCCCACCACTTTTTGCTCGCTGACCTTGAAGTGGACCCGTTCACTCGGCGTAGTCGACCTTGAATGACATTGAGCTAATTTGGCCTTGAATGCCCTTGAGTTTTTCGGTGATGGAATGACTCCCTGTCCCTCCGCAAGATATTAGCCCTCGGAAAGAAATTGGTTCTTCGGAAAGAAGTCGGTACTTCGGCAAGACCCTAGTTAAATGATAAATAATTTGTAGCCATCTTAAATGTTGAAACTCGTGTCGAGCATACCTTTTTTTTAAAGGGTCACCACACTGCTTCTCCTCACGACGTTTTTACGACGAGATGGCCGGTATTTTACAAAATATACATTCTACTGAATGGAATTATTAAGAAAACGGCACTATTAAACGATACTCAACTCTGAAGGTAAAGACAAAATTTCGCTGTTGTAACGACTTGCTCGCTTGAAAGTCGAAACGAGATGCCCCCTAATTTTTCCACATCCTAATATATTGTCAAAGAGGATTTGGCCTTGAGGCAATTTGAGTTTCTCTCCGGGTATGTGTCGACGACGATTTGGGCGCTAACCACCACGTGTGGCAGAGATTATGGCTTGGCGTGATCCTCTGTGCTCTTGCAGGGTGCGTAGCGCAGATAATGATGATGACAGAGGACAAAAACTCACTTCGTACTAAAGATATGTGTATTATTGCCCAGGTTTAGTATACATGAAGGTTTGTACTTAGGTTGCTAACTATGTTTAAATCTATTTCACCAGAGGAGCGTGGAACGCATGACTATTCGTTGAAGACTTATCGGACGCGACCCATTCGGTTTCATGAGACAAATTGAGGCTTCCTTGAAATACTTATTGCTTAAATTATGTTGATGCTATGAGAGTTGCTTGGGTTACTTTATATATCTGACTTTAATTAACTTATTTTTATTATTCTTTTAACTGACGGGTTCTAAGAGAAGTTTATTTGTGCATTCTCCGTAAAGGAACTAAATGCGAAAGATAGTTTAACCCCCCAGAGTCTTTCCCGTTAAGGTACAAAGTAACTCAGGTTGAACGCCCAAGAGCCTTTCCCGTAAAGGTACAAAATAGCTCTAGATGAACAGTGGGGTGAACTTGTTGCCAGAACGCTCCCTAAAGGATTCACGAACTGAACCAAGTTGTCGTTTACTCGGTCCGCTCGATCTTTTATACGATCTGTTGAAAGTTTACTGATTGTTTTTAGAACATGTATAGATAATAATCATAATAATTATGTTTCAAGATCAAGCATCAAGTTCAAACTTTAGACTGAGTGTTATTTTTTTAGTGATTATGATTTCTAGTTTACACATGCCCCTCTCCGTCTTGCCTTGGTCCCCAATGCAAAAACAGTTTATGATTTTTTTTGTCTTTAATTGGTTTTTATCTTCTACAAAACATATTTCTTCTACATTAGTAGCATTATTACTTTCTTTTTTCATACCTATCGTCAGGTCTCCAGAAAAGTCGGTTGTCATGCTTAAAAAAAATCAATAGTTGTTACTAAATCATTTACGGTTAAAAAGTTCAAAAAGAAAAAAATCACCCTTATAAATAAGGATTTGTTAGCGACTGCCAAAGAAATAATTTAAAAACTCTGTTATCGATCAAAAACTCATTTTTGATGAGTATGTTTAAAAGAGTGGAACCCCTTTAAATATTAACGAGTGGGCTTCAATATTTGAATAGTGATATCGTTCCCCACATAATTACATTTAAGTTATATTTGAGAACTTTTGGCTCTGGCTTATGGCTTAGTTCGGTCCTAAATTCCAGCCAATGGTTATCCATGGATGAAGGTCCCTACTAAATTCCAGATCCTTGTCGTGGATCCCCATTTGGCTGCCGTCCGTATTAGGGCTCCATCTGACCGAACTGTGGGTCGACATTGAATAGCGCTCCAAGTACATGCAAAAATATAAACAGAACATTAGTAAACAGTATTGA
>MU191845.1:16390-32958 GCA_016904865.1 Pissodes strobi
AAGTTTCAGGTATTTGAGCTTGCATTCCATTGCCGGTTTGTTTCTGTTGAAGATAAAAATATTTTATTAGCGAATGCTGACGCTTGATTTATTTGAATGTTTGGTCTTGTCTCGATAAACTAAGAGGATTCTTTATAATTGAATTTATTATTACATCGACTGCTTGACCCCGTATCCGTTGACCAGTTTGTTTAGAATAATATTAATTACAGTGAATTTTTAATACAGGTGTGAGTTATTTACACCATTTGCCTGCGATTATGTTGCCTGATATTGATTTGAATTGGATATTAGTATTTTTGACTATTATCCTTCCTAAATATGCGCACTCTCTAAGAAGGCTGTTTTTAGTTTCGGTGTGGATTATCTCACACAAGTTACAAGTTTTTCGCTTATTTCTAATCATTTAATCTATCTCTACGTATTTTGTCTACATATTTTAACTATTTCTAGGTATTCTGTATGTTTAGTGTTGGCCGACACTTTTGTGATGTATTCTCTTTAATATTACCTCCTATATTTAACTTTTAACTTATTTTCCCGTATTTCTATTATTACTCTAGTTTACTATCTTCTCATATATTGTCTACTTTTTCTTATAACTTTATATATGCCCATCTGTAGCTTCTAGTTTCATATCCTAGGTCCTCATTTTGCCCAAGTGTCCGATTTATGATCTTCCCTATTAGGTACTTATCTGCGACAGTTTGCTGCAACATTTCCTATACGACCTGTATATCATTTCGCTTTCTAGCTGTTCCTTTATTTTAGTTCAATATTATAACTTTTACTCTCAATATTATCATCATTATTATTAAATGCCTGTGTGTTTTTCTGTAACTTTCCCAGTAGGGTACTATCGTTAAACACTCGCATTTAAAAATATAGCTTTTTCCCCTATTCATCTCAATGTCTCAATTTCTTTCTTTAATGCCTACGTGTTTTTACCATGATTTTCCCAATGTGGTACTTATCATTAACACTCGCATATCCAATTATATCCTCCTAGTGTTATACCTCTAAAAAATACTAACGTCTCTGTTCCTCTACGACTTTCCCAGTTAGGTACCTGTCGTGAACATTTGCGTTTATTATGTCAGTGTTTCTTATTTTTTCCCTAAAATTGCTAATAGTCTTTCCTCGGAATTTTCTTCTTTTTCCTTGTTTCTAATTTCATTATTCCCTTTTTGTTGGCTATTTTGTTTCCTTGTGTCCCTCTTATCTGTGTCTTCTATCGCTTCTACATTGAGCTGTAAATTAGACTCCTCAGGATCGCCTGTACTGTCGTCTCCCGAGTCCTCCGCTTCTTCCTCCACGTTTGCTTCCACCTCTTTTGCTTATTCGTCATTAATTAGTGAATTCTCGGTCCATGGATCATTAAATGGTAGCATCCTACATACGTGTACCGTGTCTGTTACCTTCTTTTTGCTTCCTATTTTGATGACCTCGTAATTTACTTCGCTTATTTTTCTTACAATTTCATATGGTCCAAACCATCTCAATAGCAATTTCTCACTACGTCCCACCTTTCTTATGGGTATAAAAATTTTAATTCTATCTCCTATTTTAAATTGTAGATCTCTATGTTTATCGTCAAATCGTTTTTTGTCGTTATTTTGCCGTTTTTCTATGTTCTCCACCGCTATTGCCCTCATTTGTAATGCCTTTTCCCTGATTTGTAGTATATCTGTCTCTCTTTCTGCGTCTATTAAAACTGCCTCTGAGGATAACGTAGGCTCCCTTGCAAAAATTAACATAAATGGGCTGAATTGAGTTGTGCTTTGTACCGCTGTGTTGTATGCGAATGTGATAAATGGGATGTAACTACACCAATCAGTTTGTTTTGTGTTACAATATATTGAAAGCATGTCGGCGATTGTTTTGTTTAGTCCGAGGTTTAGTCGCTCTGTAAGGCCATTACAGCATGGATGGTAGGCTGTAGTATATTGGCTCTGTGCTCCCATAATTCTCTCTAATTTTTGCACCATTTCTGACTTAAACGTTTTCCCTCTGTCACTAAGTATTGTCCTAGGAACCCCATGTATGAGAAATACTTTTTCTAATAAAAAATTAGCAACTGGACCCGCCTTGCCACTTGGTAGGGCAGCTGTAATAGCGTATCTAGATGCATAATCTGTGGCCAACACAATCATAGTTTTTCCCTGTGTACTTCGACTAAATGGTCCCAATAGGTCGATCCCAAATTTTATCCATAATATTTCCTACTTTTATGGGTTGTAATAAACCTGGTGTTATCCTATAAGGTTGTCCTTTTCTCGCTTGGCATTGTGGGCACTCTTGAATGTATTTTTCTATGTCTTTGCTCATTCCCGTTCAAAAAACTTATTTTCCCTAGCGTTTTGTAAATTCCCAAATGACCGCCTGTAGGTGTTGCGTGTATCTGCGACATTATTTCTTTTCTCATGGATTTTGGTATGACTAAAACATTTTCCAATCCTTTATTAGTGTTGTTTACTTTATACAGGGTGTCATTTTGGAGTCTAAAATTTTTTGCCCTTCGTCTTGTCCCTATAGGTATGTCTTTGTTATTTGGGTCTATAATTGCTAGTTTTAACTCTTTTAATTCTGGGTCCTTGTCCTGTAAGCTGGCTATCTCAGTACTTCTTAATGCGAATGTTGGCAGTTCATCTTTTTCGTCTGGGTCATGTATCTCTGAAGGCAAAACTGGATTTCTGGACATGCAATCTGCATCTTGGTGTGCTGTTCCTCTTTTGTACTCTACAGAATAGTCGAACTCCACGAGTTTTAATGCCCATCTTGCTAGGCGTCTGTCACCTTCCTTGAGCTTGTCCATCCAGCAAAGAGCGTGGTGATCGGATACGATCTTTACTGGTTTACCATATATTAAGTGTCTTAGGTAACTCAGATCCCATACAGCGCCTAACAATTCTAGTTCGGTTATAGTATAGTTTTTTTCGCTTTTTGATAAACTCCTACTTATATACGCTATTGGGTAGTAGCCCTGCTAGTAGTACCGCTCCTATGCCGCAGGTCGCTGCATCTGTATGTACTATGGTGCCTTTATTTGGGTTGAAGTGTTGTAGAACTGGTGCTGTCGTTAATTTATGTTTTAATATGTTAAATGCCTCCTTTTGTTCGGCTCCCCATTTAAATGTTTGATTCTTTCTTGTCATATCGTGTAGCGGTCTTGCCACCATCGCAAAGTTGTGTCTGAATTTTCTGTAAAATTTGCAGAGTCTCAAAAAACTTTGGACGTCTTTCACTTTTTTAGGCTTTGGGAAATTATCTATGCATACTAATTTAGCCTCATCAGGAAGTATACCTTTCTCACTAACTTTAAACCCCAATATATTTATTTCTTGTTTGAGATAGTCGCATTTGCTTGGTTTAAGAGTTAAATTCGCTTGGCGTAATCTGTCTAAGACTTTTCTCAGCTTTAGTAAATGTTCTTCGAATGTTCTTTGAAAGATTATTATGTCGTCCAGGTATATTAAAATTTCTTTCCATTTCATGTCGCTAAATACCCGGTCTGCTAATTCCTGGAATGTTGCTGGAGCATTGCATAATCCAAAACTTAGAACATTAAATTCGTATGATCCAAGTCCTTGTGCTACGAATGCGGTGTATTGCTTTGAGTCTTCCTTTATGGGTGCCTGCCAATAACCAGAGAACATATCTAGTGTGCTAAACCACGTAGAATCGCCTACATAACTTAGTATGTCGTCTATTTGTGGTAGGGGCCAAGTGGACTTTTCTTGTTACTGAATTAAGCTTCCTGTAGTCGACACAGAATCTGGTGCTGCCATCTTTCTTTTTAACTAGTACTACTGGGCTTGCCCAAGGTGAGTGGCATGGTCTTATCACCTCGCTTTCTAACATTTCCTGAATTTGTTTGTCTATTACATCTCGTTCTTTTTGTGATACTCTGTAGGGACGACTTTTATGTTTTTTATTATTTTCTAGTTCTATAACTTGTTCTGTCAAATTAGTTCTGCCCATGTGTTTCGGGGATTTGCCGAACACGTCATTGTATTCTAGTAGCAGGCTTTCTAATTGTTTTTTAATTGTATAATCTTTGATTTTTTTGAGGCGGTGGTCTTCTAGTGTTACAGTTTCTTTTGTTTCTTCATTGAGCGCCATGCTACAAGATATGTTTTCTTTTTGTTTTTCCTCTAATATTGCTATGGTTGTGCCCTTGCAAATTTTTGCTGCATAATTAGCTTTTGCGCGTATGGATATAAATAATTTGGCTCCATTCGTGTAAATGTTTAATTCGATTGATAACTGTTTTGTAGCCAGCCAATCTATGTTGTATTTGCAGTCAAAAATATTGGAATTACCGTCTTTCTCTATGTAATCTGGGATCTCTAGCTCTAGTGTTTTTATTTCCCCCTTTTTAAAGGTATAATTATTGCTAGCTCTAATTTTGTATATGCTAGGTGTTTCCTCAATCATTATGTTTGTGAATGGCCCTGACCTTCTTGGTTTTTCCGATCTACATATTATTATATCTATTTTTGCTTTGTTAAATATGTGGTATAACAATTTTTTAAATGTATTCTAGTATTGTAAGTCTATGCCCCAACCTTTCCTTGGTATATCTATCCTGTTATATGCCTTTTGTTTTGCAATGTCTCTAAGTTTCGTTAGGCATTCGAATATTGTCTGGAACGTAGGCTTATCTCTCATTTTTTCTCTGATATGTAGATGATAAGCGGTTTTATGTTTCTTTGTTACATATGACACTATCCCTGTTTGTCTCTTTGTTGTCCACTTGGTGTTTGGGAATTCTTGTTTTAGAAGTTTGTTCTGATTGCGTCTTGATTTATAGTTCCCTGTTACTCCCTATGCTGATGGAGTTTTATTAGTCAGGCTCCGTATATCTTGTCCTTTTTCTATTATGCGTCTCTTTATCATGTCTAGCTGTATATTGTGATGGTTCTGTTCAAAATTTTTAAATTCCTTGTTCTCTTGTTTCCAGTTTTTTCTCCTTGTATTGTTTTTAGCCCTGGTGCTGCTTTGCTCATTAACTCGTGTTTTTTTGTTTATTCTGTAATATTAATTCCTTATTTTGAATATCAATGATGACTTTGTTTTGTTCTAAAAATTCCATGCCCAGAATTATAGGGTAAGGAGCATTTTTAATGGCTTTCGCCCCTATCTGTAGAATTAATTTGGATTTTATTGGTAAGGAGGCTGTTACTTCGCTCAGTACTGGTATACGGTGTCCCCCTGCTCCAATTAACACCGTCTTGCTGTTTTTATGAATGAGTCCTGCTGTCCAATCTTTTTGGATTACGTTGTTTGCGACCCTGTGTCTATCACAGCTGATATTTGCTTTTTGTTTAGTGTACATGTGATGCATAATATCCATTTTTTCCTTTGTACCCCTCTGCTAGGATGGCTGGGGTGTCTAGTTCTGCCATCCGCTGCCATTTGGGCATTTCCTTTGACAGGATGCTGCAAAGCGTCCCAATTTACCGCATACGTAGCATGTTTGAGGGTTGGGCCTATTTCTATATTGTGGCTGATTGCTGTTATTTCCGCTGTATTGGTTTCGGTTCGTATTATTTGGCTTGTATCCTTGTGGTCCTCTCGGATTATTTGGCTGGTTTTGCTGTCTTTCTTGCCGAAATCTTGACTGTTCTTGTGACTGCCCGTAGTTATTGTGCTGTCTGTTTGGGTACGATAATAATAATTGTTCTGGGGTCTGTAGTTATTCCGTTGTTGGTAGTTATCACTAAATCTGGGTGGACTTCGGCTGGCTCCCTGCTTTGGGGCTTTGTCTATTGTTGCCGCTAGGGCCTTCAGTGCGTCCAGGTCCCGTGGTTTTGGTGGACTTGTTAACCAGTAGAAGTGATAATGGTTTTCCTCCGTGAGTCCTTCGCCGAAAATTGTTATAAACTCTTCTATGTCCAAATTTGTTTTGTATTCGTGATAGAGTACTCGGAGTTCGTATAAGTAATTTATCACCAGTTCGTTTTGTTGTTGTCTTCTGTCCTCTACCTTCTTTTTCAGAGATGCCTGGAGGTTCGTATCCTCGAATTCCCGAATGAGGTATCGGTGTAAGTCGTTCCAGCTGTTGTTTTGGTTTGCCGTTGTGTATTCATCAAATCAAGTGTTTGCTGCTCCATCCAAAAACGTCCCGAAATATGCAATTTTTTAAGCATCATCCCATCCGTTTGCAGTTGCCGTTCTTTCGTATGATTTGATGAAATCGTTGGCTTTGCATCTGCAAGGATGGAATGTAGGTGGGCTTATGAATTGAAGTATCGCTGCTTTCTTTGCAGTTGCCAGTGCGTCATATTCGTATTGGGCGATGTTTGGATGTTGTTGTCGTTACTTGGGGGTCTGTGTCGATGCTTACTGGTTTTGTCGTCACTGGCGTGTTTTTTCCTATAGTGTCTGCCTCTGTTGTTGCTTCCTTGCTTTCGCTATATTGTAGGTTTTCTTCTGGTGCTCTTACTTGTGATTGTTTATTAGAAAGTGAGATTAACGATATTTTTTCAAGATTTGCTATGGGAGATGGGGGTGGAGATCGGCTCAGCTTTTTTGATGATGCGAAGATAGCGTTTATGGTGGCTGTGCTACTATGAGGCAACAAGAGGTCTTCAGCTGGCGTGTCGGTGTGACTGCTGGAACGTAAGTTGTGTTTTTTGCCTGACATCCGGCACTGAATGTGTTTGTATGGATATAATTACTCCTCCGCCGCAATGTCAAAAATCTCAAAGATAACTTTGACTCGGATTGAATCTCGACCAGGGCTGAACTTACAGAAACTGGTACTGAAAACTGCTTTGTTGATAGAGACGAGGTTTAAAGAATTCTCTCGGCTTTACAATGAATATCGCATATATATCTTCTTAAAAAGACAATTAGTGCTTCAAAATGATTCCATGGGGCCCTACGGCGATTTAGCGAATAAAGACTTTTATAGAGACTGGCAACTATTATTTTTCAGGGGTCTGGCTGGACAGAGCTTATCTCGTCGGCGAATCCATGGTCCTAGGTCCCATGTACGGGGATCAGAACGGGCCTCCACCACGTGTCAATTTCTTGGTACTAAGGATCAGCACGGCAGCCTCCAAAGGTATTTTACCAGAGGGACGTGGGACGCATGACTATTCGTTGAAGACTTATCGGACGCGACCCATTCGGTTTTATGAGACAAATTAAGACTTCCTTTGAAATACTTATTACTTAAATTATGTTGATGCTATGAGAGTTGCTTGGGTTACTTTATATATCTGACTTTAATTAACTTATTTTTATTATTCTTTTAACTGACGTGTTCTAAGAGAAATTTATTTGCGCATTTTCCGTAAAGGAACTAAATGCGAAAGAGAATTTAACCCCCCAGAGTCTTTCCCGTTAAGGTATAAAATAACTCAGGTTGAACACTAAAGAGCCTTTCCCGTAAAGGTACAAAATAGCTCTAGATGAACAGTGGGGTGAACTTGTTTACCTTGCAATTGGTTACCGTTCTCTCCACTAATTTTTCCTATATGATGGAGTGAGTGATGGAGCCTCTTCGGCTCTGGCTCCAGGATGTAAACAGCACAAGTGCTAGTTGAACTTGTTGCCAGAACGCTCCCTAAAGCATCCACGAACTGAACCAAGTTGTCCTTTACTCGGTCCGCTCGATCTTTTATACTAAAATTTGTTGAAAGTTTACTGATTGTTTTTAAAACATGTTTAGATAATAATCATAATAATTATGTTTCAAGATCAAGCGTCAAGTTCAATCTTTAGACTGAGTGTTTTTTTTTTAGCGATTATGATTTCTAGTTTACAATATATATCACCGTGCGGTGCACATTCCCCGGATATATCTTCTTGTCGAACGGGTTCGAGTACCGAATTAGTAAGGTAATGGCAATATCAATACCACAATTTAACCAGTAAGCAGAGAAATTCGCAATATTGGATTCCGAAACATTTACAACGTTACAACAGATGTCTCTAATCACTTTGATCTAGACTTTCTTATGAAGATGTATCCTCTTCTTCAGACTCAGATGAAGACTAAAGAAGATTTACCCTTTAGCACTTTATTAGAAATAATTCTGAACCAGAGTTACCCTTAAAAAAATAAAATTTGTTGATGTTTATATTGATCTAAGACGGAGTTTTATCCACAATACCGAAACAGAATTATTGCACTCGACGTGCGTTTCGCTAATCATGTTAGCATCATCAGGAAATGATTAAAACTAATCAGTAATGGTTAGCGAAACGCGCGTCGAGTGCAATAATTCTGTTTCGGTAATGTGGATAAAACTCCGTTTTGTGCAGGTTGTCGAAGGTTCCAAACCCCAACATAGTGTATAATGATGATGAAGTATCTCCAGGGCAAAAACTAGCAAATATGTATTGGTATTTCTGAAAAGTTATTATAAATATATTTGATGTATTTCTTAACCAAATTACGTTCTCCTTTGGCCCAAAATAATAAACAAGAGGGCAAAAAAGATTAACATTTTCGCACTCATTTTATGTTTTCTCAGTCTGCATAGATAATGTTATATGTTTAAGTTACCAATTCCTATATTCTATTTATTAGTGTATCTGAATGGAAACAGACTTATTTATAGATGTATCATAGACTATTTGTGAGAGTTGTACTTTAATACTAGACTAGTTTTTTACAGAGATTCTATTTTTTTTCCATGATATTATTAATACATATTTTTGGAGCAATGTTGTCTCATTTATTATTAATTTTAATGCAAACACTTTTAAGTGATTCGGTTGTGTAATTAAAATTTAAAATTAGCCAGGTATAATTTTTATCTCCCGTGTATAAGGTTCTTCATTCTCGTGTAATTATTTTTTAAAAAATATTGAAAAAATCGAAAATTTTTAAGTTGATTCAACTTCACACAATAACTTCAACGCTTCTTTTATTGCATTTAACCAAATAATTTTGATTTTTTTCATATTACTTGAGTTTACAAATTGACTTCAAATATTAGTCAGTGTTCATAGAGTCACCCATCTATAAAGAGGCTTAACGGTAGGTACCTATGGAGAAGTTTCTGAAACATATTTTGCCCTGTCGAAATAGCCCTCGAACTATAAAGTTTTAGACAGAAAATTTTATATCACAAATTTTAAATAGTTAATTTTAGCAAATATATTACGATACGGGTTTTGCAATAGTCAGTCAAACTTCTATAGATCCTATACCGCGTAAGTTCAACATTTCGTTTTAGTGCTAACCTAATATAACAGCCTATTTTAGGAATTTATTTTCAAACATACAGGGCCTCTCAAAGAAGTGTGGCATCTGGGGACTACATTTTTTTTGAAACTCCGTGTATATTAGTAAATTTTTGAATTTTGCAAGAGATCTTAAGTTTATTTGGTACAACATAACTTAATTCAACTGTTCGAATTGTGAAAATTGAAGTGTGACAATTGTCATTTTACAGATTATGACAGTTTGTAGAATCTAATTGGTTTAACTTAGAGTGAAACAGTTTTCACTTCGTCATTTTACCTTTGCATAATCTAGCGTTTGTCTGTAACTTCTGGGTTTACCGGATGTTCTGGGAGCCGGAAAATGTACTCCAGCCCTGGCGATAGATTATGAAAATTTAAGAAAAGGAAGTGATCTAAGTTAAGCCGTTTTGATTCTACAGCTTGTTATAGTGTGTGAAATTAAAGTTATAGTGTGTAAAATTCTACAGCCTGTTATAGTGTGTAAAATTACGTAAGATTCTAGGCAGATTTCGTGTATCATCTCCTATACCTAAGTCTAATCATTTTTGACATATTTTGAATTTTATGTCAAAAATGACGTTCGCAGGGCCTAAAATAACTTTCAATTTTTTCCTATAAGAGAGCCTTCATTATTTAATTTGGGATGGATTCCTTGTGGAAAGGGACCTATTTTCGTCTACTGAGTGGATATTTTGATTGTAAATTAATACAGGGTGGCCAAAAATGAAGTACAAAAATGAAGTTATAAAAAACGTAAAAAGTTAATTTTTTCGAATGGAAACTCCCATTTTTATGAATTCTATCCTATTTAGTTTTAAAAATAAGGGTGACTTTGTATAAAGTTGTTTATTACAAATATTTATAGTTTTTGAAATATTGACAATTAAACATTTTTTATAATGAAAATGCTATGATTTTTAAATTTTGTTAGTTGGCCATCAATTTCAATTGAAATGTCATTATTTCTAGTTAATTGACATTTATTAAAAATTACTAATCATGCTGGGGCGATTAAACACACACGAATATTATTTAAATTTATTTATTATTTACGGTGAATGTAACAAAGTTTTATCGAGAACCCTATCGCTTCGCTCGCTACGGGGGCTCAAGAAAAGGAAACTAACCAGGTGCTAACCCAAACTAACCCAAGACATACCTAAAATCAAGGAAAAAAACTGTTTAGAAATATAATCTTTAAAAAAATTATAAAAAAAGCAACGGGGTTTGAACCCGGGCCGTCCAGGTGAGACCCAACCATCTAAACCTCTCGACGACGAGAGCTCTTGCCACAGACTGATTGCATCACGAAGACATATTGTACCCTTCGCTTGCTCCGAAACTAACCCAAAACTATATTTATATTACAGTCGCCTTATGATCCGATACGATCACGTGTGGCGTTTAGAAAAATGCGTGCGGCGCGCCGACAAACTGATTATGCTCTTCTACGTCACGACCAGTGAACGCGCGTTTCCGAGCGCCTGGAATAATTCGAATTTCTTGACATTTTTATTTCAAGATTTTGGCCACAATGAATTTAATTAATAGATTCTTTTTTTACTAAACTGTTTTATAGGATGTCCACTTATGGTTTTTAGCATTTATTTCGATTTTTATTTGTTTGTGCAAGTTCCCTATTATTGTTAATTATTTTAGGGTCTGCAAACGTTATTTTTGACATAAAATTCAAAATATGTCAAAAACGGTTAGACTTAGGTATAGGAGATGATACACGAAATCTGCCCAGAATCTTACGTAGAATCCAAAAATGTAAACATATATAGGGTGTCCCATTTAAAATAAGCGAGTTGGCATCAACTTCCGGTATATCGGGAAGCACCACCATCTTGTAAATGCTTTTGCCGGATTGCCGTCATCGATATTAGTGTAGCACCAAATTTTCAAATTTTCTGCGTATAGTTCTCCAGATATAGGTCGCGTCGGTTCGTCGTGAGAGACCCTGTATAACAGTTGTATTCAGGTGTAACGCATATTATATCAGTTATATGCAGATTTTCTCGCAGATTTCAAATTTTCTAAGATGTGCTTTGTCCATCTATTATCTCGCATTCTAGCTACATGCCACGCCCAATTCCACTTAAGATGAGTTATTCTTTGGACAGCATCTACTCAAGTTGTTATTGCTATGAGGAACCTCATATCTATCTGATATTCTCCGCATAGAGCGTTCCATTGCCCGTTGAGCTAGCTGGATTTTGTGAATTGTGTTTCTGGTAAGCGTCAAGTTTGTAGCTCCATATGTGAGGACTGGGAGAACACACTGGTTATATACCTTTCTCTTTAAGCATATGAGTATATTAGCGTTGAAGAGATTTTTTCTCAACTTTTCGAATCAAGTCCAAGTCAGTCCAATCCGTCTTCTTATTTCCTTAGTTTGGTTATCTCGACCTAGGTTGATCTCGTGTCCTAGATATTTATAGGCATATACTTGTTCGACGTATGTATTATCTCTCTTTATCCCAGTACTGGGGAATAAATTTGTCCACCCGTTGTGACGCCATGTGCGTTAAGCATTTCAACTGCATCATTAATCCGATCCGTCATGATGATAAGGTCATCCGCAAAGCGTAAGTGATCCAATTTTTCGACATCGATGTTAATTCCCTTGGTGTCCCAGTTGATCATTTTAAATATAAATTCCAAAAGGGTTGTGAATAAGTTTGCGGAGGTAATATCCCCTTGACGCACTCCTCGTTCTACTTTAAACTTTCCGCTTTTCTTGCCTAAGCTTACACCTGACGTAGCATTTTTGTAGATGTTGTTAATTAGTTCTGAGTATTTGTGATCTATAAGTTCATCAGCGAGGGCAGCCAGCATTTTATTTTAATTTACGGGGTAAAAAGCTTTTTCGTATTCTACACGTATTAATATAAGTGGTTTGTTATATTCGACACCTTTTTCTATTAAAACTTTTACAACCTGTAAAAATGATCATTGGTACCATAACCAGCTCTGAACCCTGCCTGCTCTTTGGGCTGATCAAATACTAATTTGAGGGTGCATCGTTTCGTTATGACCTTCATGAATAATGAGAAAGTAAGCTAATCGGTCTATAGTTTTTTAGATCTGTCGCATAGACCTTTTTATGCATGATGATAAGCAGAGCATTGGACTATCCTCCCTCAAGCACTTATTAAATAATATTTTTAAGGCAGGCACAAACTCTTCTGTAGCCGCTTTAATAGTCTCTATCACGATGTCGTCCTCCCCTAGAGCTTTATTGTTCTTCATTTCTGTTAAAGCGTATCTGATTTCTTCTGAGGTAATTTCGAAAATTTCTTCGGATCCCATATTTAAAAATGTTTGTATGGATATTATCTCGTCAGGACTAGAACGCTCTCTATATAGGATAGCATAGAAGTCTTCAACTAATCGTAAGATTATTCAATGCTAATTATCCTAAAATTACCAAAATATGTAGTGAATTTTCACTTGGGATGGTTTGAAGAGCATTATTTAAGTAATATGAGTTGACGCTGTATATTTGTAGGTTATTATTCAGAGGGAAAATGAATTACTACCAAGAAAGAAATTAGTGAAATTTTCCCAAAATAAGGAGGTATTTGGTATTTTTTATTTAGGAAATGAAATGCGCATGTCTTCATATACTTATTTCATAACTCCGCAATACTAAATTAGCTAAGAAAAAAATTTAGCCTTTATGGCGATATTTATTGAAAACTAATTGTCACCTCGGGAGACACAAGAAATGGTTTCTCCTCTCTTATTCTTAGGTTGTAATAGTATTTTTGTCGCTCCTTATGATTGTTGGCTTCACAAAACGCAAGTAGTCAAGTGCCATTACCATTTTACAACACAAGAAACTAGGAGCAAATTCAATTTCCTAGATAAGAAATGCCGGTACAAATGACGCTCGTTTGTGACCTATAATTATCGATAGGACAATAAATCAGTCGTTCCGGAACACTGTTAACGAGAAATAATTTACTGCGTGTGTAGGAATGCGGTCTTAACCATCAGTGACATTTCTTTTCAAAAATATCTTAAGGCAAAGAGTTCTGCTATATTTAGTGAATATGAGCTCATAATACTTTCAGAAGGTTTTTACTTTGTCAATTGCTGGAACAATTATGGTGTTTCGTGTAGTAGGCACATATAGAACATTATTGACTTCAGCCCGCTGAGCCTAATTTATAATTTTTGTGGGGCAGTGTTGCGACATGTATTTTACCCTACTCTTAAACTGTTATATCAATTAACAAAAGAGTACAGTTAGGGGAATTGTTCTTAATATAACACATAAAAAAATAGATAGTGTCATTGAAGTATTTAATATAAGCACTACAAAAGGGGTGTTCCATAACAAAACTCGCATTATCCACTTTCTGGAAAAATTATGTTTGATGCATTAAATTATACTTTGTCCTAATACCTATGCGGTCTGTATCGCAAAACTGAACAAAACTCGCCATATTCGTCGAAATATACGGTTATATATTTACATTCATATCGAAATTCGCCTTATCCAGCTACATCGTCATTTCAAAACACGCCTTATCCAATTACCCGATGAAAATGCTTGATTTGGTATCACTTGATTACAACTTTTCCTGTGAGATTCTGTGTTCATTTTGTATTGTTTTAGTACTGACGGGTAATTTGACGTGTACATATAGATCATTGCCGTAGTTATTAACTTAGACAAGTGTATTTAGTTTATATTTCCAAATAAAAATGATACAAAAATAAAGTTAAAGTGAAGTTATCCATAAAAGCCCAGCCATAAAATGACGCGAAAACGCAAAACCTACTAGTTCATTCAAGGCCGGAAATTTGTATTATGTACCGAAAATTAATATGATTTTAATAGATTTCAGAGTGTGATAGTTCCTAGGAGCAGAGAAATGTTTTTGTGAGTGCTAGCGATGGAAAATGAAGATCCATACCGCCAGAGGTGATCCAAATTAATGAAAAATGTGAATATGTATCAAAATTGAAAGAGGTCTGGGTACTAGCCGAGATGAAGTGCACTGATGAAATTGAGTAGGGTGATTAGGTATATTATGGGGAATCCTTCAGTGGTAATATAGTTGATTGCCAACCCATCAGAAAAGTCAGAAAAAATTAAAGAATGTCAATATCTCGCAAAATTCCCAAGACGTATTTTATTTCAGAGTGGTGTGGACACTAGCCAAGTTGATGTGCGGTGATGAAATTTTGCAGGGTGATTAAGTATATTATGGGGAATCCTTCGGTGGTAATATAGTTGATTGCCACCCCATCAGAAACGTCAGAAAAAATTAAAGAATGTCTATATCTCGCATAATTCTAAGGACGTATTTTACTTCAGAGTGGTGTGGACACTAGCCAAGTTGATGTGCGTTGATGAAATTTTGCAGGGTGATTAGGTAAACTATAGGAAATCAGTCGGTGGTAATAAAGTCAGAAAAAATTAAAGAATGTCTATATCTCGCATAATTCTAAGGACGTATTTTATTTCAGAGTGGTGTGGACACTAGACAAGTTGATGTGCGTTGATAAAATTTTGCAGGGTGATTCGGTATACTATGGGGAATCATTCAAAGGTAATATAGTTGATTGCCACCCCATCAGAAAAGTCAGAAAAAATTAAAGAATGTCTATATCTCGCATAATTTCCAGAACGCATTTTATTTCAGAGTGGTGTGGACACTAGACAAGTTGATGTGCGTTGATGAAATTTTGCAGGGTGATAAGGTATACTATAGAGAATCATTCAGTAGTAATATAGTTGATTGCCACCCCATCAGAAAAGACCGAAAAATTAAAAAATATCTATATCTCGCATAATTCCCAAGACTTATTTTATTTTAGATGATGTGCGTTAATGAAATTTTGCAGGCTGATTAGGAACATATAAGAAAGAAGCAAAATCTTGAAAAACAAAATATTTCGGACTTTATACAGTGTGTCCCTAATTAGTTGAACCTCTATAATCCCCCCCCCCCCCCCCTTGGTATGGCCCTGGTCCAAACGTATTTCTTTATCTACTAAATCCGTTTTGGTACGTTAGAAGATAGTTTAGCGTTGTTAAATTTACAATTTTTAAGAAAACATATTTTTTTCTAAATTATTTTACGAAATACTACCTTTTATTTGGCATGTGATACATCGTGAAAAGATCTTTCTGAGAGGTTACAAAATTAAGATAAGAAAAACAAAAGTTAGTGTACTATAAGGTGACCACCTATTCTGATTTAACCAAAACTATAACTGTATTTGAGAACTATGTTCTGGTTGTAAAAGGCAGTAAACATTCTGCTTTTCAAAGGCTGTTCTGTTTTTTTTTTCTGGTTTTTAAACCAACAATGCAGATCATACAAAAAATTATATTAAGTTTGCAATTTTAACGACTTTTAGGTAAAAATTGGGCGTGGCACCCTCAAAATTTTTAGCCTTTGGCGGATTAGCCCCCGGCAACCCCTACGGCATGCATCTCTAACCTCCCCACCTCCCCCCCCCCCATCAAGTGTGAGTTAAATCCGCCCTTAGTTCTGGTTTTTATTTCAGAACAGTTGGTCACCTTATGTTGCTATCTCAAAAACAAAAGACAATCCGCAGTGTTGGTAATGAGTATTTGAAACAAGTAAGTCCATTAAAAACGTAACAGTTTGACAGGTGTCAAATTAATTGTTTACGCAATATTAACGAAAAACCAATACGCCGATTTTCAGTTTTTCTAGAATATTTTAAATACGAAATGCTTCAGACAAATTTTGAAAATAAATTTTTAATGAGCATAAAATTCTGTAGAATTTTCCTAATTTTATCATTATATTCTAAATAACAACGAAGATACCCATGTTAACCATCGAATTTGGGACACGTTGTATTTGTCAGAAAACAGAATGCGCATAATGCATGCTCTATATTTATTATGATCTTTGAATTATTTCCAGTAGTTTTTACATAGATCGCAAATTCCATGTCCAGATTCGTTTAGTTCGGCGCATCCGACTTTTCCATGTGCGAATCGTTTGCATGAATTGCATCGTTAAATTATTGCTTAATTTTCTGGATTCGAACAATAGAGACATCTATTGACTACGTTATCTGATTCGAATAATAACGTTGTCAATAGATATTGCCTGAATTTGTCACTTTCTACAAGGATTCCCCATGCAAAATTTCATCAACGCACATCAAGTTGGCTAGTGTCCACACCACTCTGAAATAAAATACGTCTTGGAAATTATGCGAGATATAAACATTCTTTAATTTTTTCTGACTTTTCTGATTGGGTGGCAATCAACTATATTACCACTGAATGATTCCCTATAGTATACCTAATCACCCTGCAAAATTTCATCAACGCACATCAACTTGGCTAGTGTCCA